>QGOB01000212.1:105686-138926 GCA_003313055.1 Termitomyces sp. MG145
TACCCCATCTTCCCCTCTCGCACACCAGCAACAGGTCGAGGCTTATGTCCAACAATGCAACAACGTCCTGCACTCATTGCGCATCACCCTGGTAGCCTTCTCCCGATATATGAGGGCCCTCCTCATCAGTCTGGGGAAGCTCAACATCTCTGGCACCTCAGAGCAGTGGGCTGACCACCTCCTCGACTTCCATGAGAACTACCAAAAAGGCAACCTCCCCAACAACGTCGCCAACACCCTGCGTGTGGATGCAGCCCTCCAGGCTGAACCCCTGGCCCTAGTCAACGAAATCCACACCAGTCCCACACCTCGATGCTTCGAGGACCCCGTTAACCCTGCCTACTCTTTCCACGTGCAGCGGGAAGAGCCAAGCCAGCCCTGGAACCAAGTCCTACCCCCAGCCCAATGCCAGCAGTGGGAACTCAATGCCGCCTCCACAACCCTCCTGTAAGGGGACATCCTTTCCTGAGCCCATTCCCTCTTCTCTCCTTTCTCCTGTTTCCTTTCCTTTTTCCCTTCCTTTTCTCTTCTTCTCCTTTTTAGATATTCTCTGTACATATTGTGTCTGCATTTCTGATCACCTGACATTGTTCTCAAGGTCATCTGATCCCTTCCTGGTCATCTGACCCTTTTCTGACCACCTGACTTGCCAGAGTCACCTGATGGACATTACCAATCCATTTTCTGGCAATGTCCGAGTTTTTCATCTTTTATTCCCACACTCCTTTTTCAGTGGCTTATGTGTACTATACAGTTGATTCCCATGCTTCTGGGGCCCCAGAAGCGTCCACATCCTGGCATAGGGACTCCTCAGATTATTCTCTTTGGATATCCCTCTGCCAGGTGAGGAGCTAGCCCTGTACACTGTAGCCACTTGCTAATACATCTTTGGATATCTCTCTGCCAGTTGTGTGAGTTCCACAGCTCTCTGAGGTCGCCCTTACAGCAGAATAAGTCTCTCTTAACTGGTCTGGGTTTACCCAAGCAGTTGTGCTCTCCTGTCTGCCTCTTTTCTGCATCTAGGGCCCCACTCCTGCCTGCTAGCTCCCCCACCAGTCCTTTTTTGGTCCCTTCTCTACCATGCCTGCCACCCCAGCCTCAGACCTTCCTCCTGCTCCAGGCACCCCTGTTCCTGCTCAGGATGATGCCTATGCTCAGTTACAGGCTGTAGAACAGGGCCTTTCCACCTCCAACACCACCCAACTTGCTCTCTCTCACCAGCTCTCTACTATGCAGGCTCAGCTAGAAGAACTCCTTTCCTCCATGCGCTCCACTTCACTAGAGGTTGCCCCTAGCCCCACTGTCCTCTCCAATGCCCCCCTATTGCCGACTCCAGACCATCCCCCCA
This sequence comes from Termitomyces sp. MG145, assembly GCA_003313055.1. NCBI lineage: Eukaryota > Fungi > Basidiomycota > Agaricomycetes > Agaricales > Lyophyllaceae > Termitomyces > Termitomyces sp. MG145. Next base: position 107,035 of record QGOB01000212.1, read on the forward strand.
CTGGAGTCCTCCCCACAGTGGCCATCACCCCGCTGCCCCCTGTTGCGACGACGATTGTCTCCAAGCCCTCGTCCGCAATCAAGGCTGCCCCTCCTCCCTCTTTTGATGGAGACCAAGCTCAAGGACATCAATTCCTGACTGCTTGCAAGCTGTATATTAGCTTACATGCCTCCTCCTTCAGTGATCCAATGTGGACAATCAAGTGGGCATTATCCTATATGAATGCTGGGTGCGCGGCCGATTTGGCGCAGGAGATTCTGGAGGACAACACAAACATGTTTCCGGACTGGGCTGCATTTGAGTCTTTGTTCCTCTCTGAGTTCATGCACCCTGATGAGGCACAACACGCCCCCCTCACGCTAGAGGGCACCTCTTATCACCAGCAGAGCCATACCCTCGACACCTATATCGATGGGTTCAAGCAGCTGGTTTGTTGTTTGGGGTTCCCCAGGTCCACACAGCTGGTTCTCCATTTCCAGCATGGGCTCGAACCATCGATCTGTAAATGGATTGATGGCATGGTAGATGGACGCTCTGAGGATGAGGACATAGAGGGCTGGATTGCAACGGTGCATCTGGTGGATCGGAATGCCCATGCTGACTGACAGTTTGAGACATTCCATGCCTTTCAGTCATGCCTCCCAGTGCCACCCCCTTTCCCTGCTAAACCTCCTGCTTGCTGGGCACTAGCCTCACTTCCGGTCCCCGCAGCCACCCCCACCATATGAGGCCCGGCACTCTGGGCCCCCACAGCAATGCCAACAGTGAAAATCTCCATGGGAGTGCCTATGGACATTGACGCTGCTAGAAGGAAGGAAGGAGTCCCTCCTTCTGTGTGCCGCCGTTGCGGGAAGCCTGGGCACTGGGCTCGCAGCTGTCTGGAAGGGCTCAATGTGCGCTATCTGTCAGCCAACAAATGGGACGTGCTCATTATGGAGCTCCTAGCTGCAAAGGATGCTGCAGGCGTACCTTCCCCCGAGGTGATGGATAAGACATCGGAGGATGGAGAGGAGGACATGCCGGAGGATTTTTAGCATCACAGTGGATGGACCATATGCCTCCACTGCCTAGCTCTAACTGCTTTGCATATTTGCCCATAGAATCTTTTAATACAGTTCCTTCTCTTGATTCTTCTACATGCAAACTGGTTGAGACCTCTGCAGCCGTACTACCTCCTCTTTCTCCTACATCAGCCAAAGCTCATCCTCCTCCCCAAGTGCACCTTCCCAGCTGGGAACACCATCTTCCATGCAAGTACACAGTGGCTTCCATCCCATCAGCTACCTCCCTCTCTCTGAAGGTAGAGATAGAGACTACAGATACACAGCGTACATAGCGAGTCCAGGCTCTTCTGCATAGTGGGGCCACTGGACTCTTCATGGACATCACGTTTGTCAAGAGGCATCAGCTGACCACCCGACCATTGACCCAACCCATTCCGGTATACAATATTGACGGTACTCTCAATGAAGCTGGCTCTATCCAGTATGTGACAGAATGTATCCTCCACTATCGCAACCATGCAGAATGGGCAGTGTTTGCCATCACTAGTCTAGGGAAGCAGGATATCATCCTAGGCTACACTTGGCTGCGCCTGCATAACTCAGATATTGACTAGTCTACTGGGGAAGTCAAAATGAGTCGATGTCCATGTCAATGCTCTACCTATGCGGAGAAAGTCCGATTGGAACGTCATGCACGTGCCCGAGAGCAAGCCTCAGTCCAAGCCTGCCAATGGGGTCCCCTGCCCTACCCTGACCTAGACCTGTTGGACCTTCCTCCCTTAGCATTCCCTTGTGAGGAGGCCCCTCACAAGGATGCTTGTAGAGATAGAGGAGACCCCAAACCAGAACAGGCTGGCAGTAGCAGCCCACCAGGAACCCCAGAGCCTGACACTCCTGACAAAGTCATTGAGGAGGGTGACCGGATCCTCGCCACCTTGCCACCCTGATCATTGGACATTGCAGAGGTTCATGCTAGTCAGACCACGTCGCAGCATCTAGCAGAGGCCTTCACCCGGAACATGCAACCAAAGCCCTTCTGAGATGCTGTACCGGACTACCTTCATGACTTTGAAGACGTGTTCTCCAAGACCTCCTTTGACTCCCTCCCAGAGCGCAAGCAGTGGGATCATGCCATAGAGTTAGTTCCTGATGCAGAGCTCTCAAACTGCAAGGTCTATCCACTTGCGCCAAAGGAGCAGGATGAGCTAGATGCCTTCCTCCAGGAGAACCTTGAGTCTGGTAGAATTTGCCCTTCCAAGTTGCCCATGGCCTCCTCCATCTTCTTCATCAAAAAGGAGGACAGCTCTCTCTGACTGGTGCAGGACTATCATGTGCTGAATGCCCTCACTGTCAAGAATTGCTACCCCCTCCCCCTCATCTCTGAGCTTGTCAATAACCTCCAAGATGCATGGTATTTCACCAAGTTAGATGTCTGCTGGGGCTATAACAACATGCGCATCAAGCAAGGAGATGAGTGGAAGGCCGCATTCCAGACAAATCGTGGGCTGTTTGAACCGCTGGTCATGTTCTTCGGCCTCACCAATAGCCCAGCTACATTCCAGACCATGATAAATGACATCTTCTGTGACCTCATTGCAGAAGGAGTGGTGTGCGTGTACCTTGATGACATCCTCATCTTTACCAAGACCCGAGAGGAGCACCGCCACATTGTACGCTTAGTTCTGGAACGACTCCGCCAACACCAGCTCTATCTCAAACCTGAGAAGTGCAAGTTTGAGCAGACCTGAGTGGAATACCTTGGACTCATCATCTCATACGGAACAGCAGAGATAGACCCAGTGAAGGTAGCTGGAGTGGCAGACTGGCCAGCACCTCGGAACAAGAAGGAGGTCCAATCTTTTCTAGGGTTCACCAACTTCTACTGGCAGTTCATCCAGGACTTCTCTCATCATGCCCACCCTCTCTTTGACCTGACTTCAAAGGACCAGCCTTGGCAGTGGACAGATGCTCAGCAAACAGCCTTTGAGACTCTGAAACGTGCAGTGACCTCCCAACCAGTTCTCATCTCCCCAAATGACAGCCTGCCATTCTGTGTAGAGGCAGACAGCTCAGACTTTGCCACTGGAGCTGTCCTCTCCCAGCAGTCTAAGGAGGATGGGAAATGGCACCCCATTGCATTCTATTCCAAGAGTCTCAATGCTGTGGAGTGTAACTATGAGATCCATGACAAAGAGATGCTGGCAATCATCTGTTCCTTTGAAGAGTGGCATCATTTCTTAGAAGGGGCTTGGCATCAGTTTGAGGTCTGGACAGATCACAAGAACCTAGAGTACTTCCACACCACAAAAAAGCTCAACCGACAACAGGCCTGCTGGTCCCTCTACCTGGCAAACTTTGACTTCACACTTCATCATAGGCCAGGTCAGAGTATGGGTAAGCCAGACACATTGTCACATTGGGCAGACCATAGGACTGGAGCAGGAGACAACGAAAATATTGTCCTGCTCAGGCCGGAGCTGTTTGCGATTTGGGCACTTGAAGGTCTGACAATCCAGGGTGAAGAGGTATCCATTCTGGCAGATATACGGAAGGGCAACTGAGAAGGACTCCATGAGGATGTGGTGGCTAAAGCAGCAGCAACACTCAAGGCAGGCCAACAGACAGGGACCCATTCTGTTCACAGTCAGGAGTGGTGATTGGACCAAGGGATCCTAACATTCCGGGGACGCATCTACATGCCAAATGACCCAGAATTGAGGCGGTGGATTGTACAGCAGCACCATGATTCCAAGGTGGCAGGGCACCCAGAATGCTGGAAGACTCTGGAACTGGTGTCGCGCAACTACTGGTGGCCCTAGATGTCATGCTATATTGGTGCCTACACCAGCACTTGTGACATGTGCCTTAGAACCAAGCCCTCCCATCAGATGCCAATGGGTGAGCTGCACCCTCTTCCTATTTCTGAAGAAAGGTGGAGCGTAGTCTCAGTGGACTTCATCTCAGAACTGCTAGATGCGCATGGCTATGATGCCATCATGGTGGTTGTGGACAGCATAGGAAAGAGAGCACACTTCATCCCCACCACTACCACCTGCTCCATACTGGGTGCTGCCAACCTGTACCGCAAAAATGTCTGGAAGTTGCATGGCCTCTCCAATGCCTTTGTGTCAGATCGAGGTCCCCAGTTCATTGCAGAATTCACCAGGAAACTGTACCACCTGTTAGGGATCAGGCTTCAGGCCTCCACTGCATATCACCCCCAGTCAGATGGCCAGACAGAGCGCATCAACCAGGAGCTAGAACAGTACCTCCGGATCTTTTGCAGCAAATGGCAAGATGACTGGGATGAGCTGCTCCTGGATGCAGAGTTCCAGTACAACAACCATGTGCACTCCGCAACACAGACCACGCCCTTCCTGCTTGACACCAGACGTAATCCATGCATGGGCTTTGAACCATGCCAGCGCCCCTCTCAGAACGAGTCTGTAAACGAATTCATGAACCACATGAAATGGGCTCAAGAGGAGGCAAGGGCAGCTCTAGCCAAGGCCAAAGATGACATAGCCTGTTACTATAACTAGCAGCAGACTCCCGCACCAGAATATATGCCTGGAGACAAGGTCTACTTGGATGCCAAAGACATTCAGACCACGTGCCCATCCAAGAAGCTCTCTCATAAGTTCCTGGGCCCTTATGCAGTGGAGCGTGCAGTGGGACGTTTAGCATACCATCTGTGCCTACCCCAGGCAATGTGTGGTATTCATCCAGTATTCCATGTTGTCAAACTCCAGCCTACAGTTGCGGATCCAATCCCAGGTTGGCAAGCAGACCCCCCACCACTGCCAATAATTGTGGACAATGAAGAGCACTATAAAGTCAAGGCCATCCTAGACAGCCGCATTTTCCACCACAAGCTCCAGTATTGGGTGAAGTGGAAAGGTTTTGGCTATGAGGACTCTTCCTGGAAACCTGCCGAGGGTGTCAGGGCCCCTCTCCAAGTGAAGGAATTCTATGACAGGCACTCGGATGCCTCCAAACTGGTTCAGGGCCTCTACACTCTGTCACCAACACTGTTCCAGTCAGCATGGCATGCATCAAGGCACTGCAAGCTAGAGGGGGGGCGATGTAAGGGGACATCCCTTCCTGAGCCCATTCCCTCTTCTCTCCTTTCTCCTGTTTCCTTTCCTTTTCCCCTTCATTTTCTCTTCTTCTCCCCTTTAGATATTCTCTGTACATATTGTGTCTGCATTTCTGATCACCTGACATTGTTCTCAAGGTCACCTGATCCCTTCCTGGTCATCTGACCCTTTTCTGACCACCTGACTTGCCAAAGTCATCTGAATGACATTACCAATCCATTCTCTGGCAATGTCCGAGTTTTTCATCTTTTATTCCCACACACCTTTTTCAGTGGCTTATGTGTACTATACAGTTGATTCCCACGCTTCTGGGGCCCCAGAAGCGTCCACATTCTGGCATAGGGACTTCTCAGACTTATTCTCTTTAGATATCCCTCTGCCAGATGAGTAGCTAGCCCTGTACACTGTAGCCACTTGCTAATACATCTTTGGATATGCCTCTGCCAGTTGTGTGAGTTCCACAGCTCTCTGAGGTTGCCCTTACACCTCCAATCCCTGAACCCAGAAGGGGGCCTCTTTGACCAGCCTGCTGCCCACACCATTGGTCTTTTGTCCTGTGCCAGGGCCCATTCTGTCCCCAGCATCTTCCACACTTGGCCCCAGCCAGAACCAGCTGGACCTCCCCACACTGAGCCCATGCAGTCTGCCCCTCCTCCCAACAAAGCCGCATCCCCCCACACCTTATCTTACGTCGACAACCCTGCACCCCCCAATGCGGAAGCAATCAGACCTGGCAAGGCACCACCACCCCCTCCAGTACTCAACTTTGTCCATGACAGACCCCCCCATCTTGACCTCAGAGGCAACTATGGGAATAGGCCCCCTCCACATGAACCATGCCCCGGAGCCCTGGCACCTCCACACCCTCCTTTGGGTCAGACCCATCCCTCCTTCCCCACAGAATCGCCACACCCCCCCTTCCCTCCGGGACCTCCACCTCCACCTGGGCCACCCCCAGGACCTCCGCCTCCCCCTGGGCCACCCCTTGGCAATCACGGGCCATATGGGCCGCCTCCCCTAGGAGCCCCCTCACCCCCTGGAGCACCTCTGCACCCTTGATGGGCCCCCGGACCTGCTCCTGGAGGCAATGGCTCCCCACCCGGCAGAGGACTCCTGAATGGTGGACCCCCTGGCAGATGGGGCCTGGCTATGAGCGTCTTCCCCCCCCAACAGCCTGGCAGTAACAATTTCTACTATTATTACAACGCCGGCCCCACACAAAGCCAAAATGCCCCAGACAACACCCACGATGCACTGGCCCGCAAGGGGAAGCTTGACATCCAAAAACCAGAACCTTTCACTGGCCACAACCCCCACAAGTGGTGCACCTACCTCACACAGTGCCTCACCATGTTCCAGGCAAAACCCGTCACCTTCCAGCTCGAGACCTCCTGGGTTGCACTTGCCACGTCATACCTCCAGGGCATTGCCTACGATCATTCTACTGCCCTTCTCTGGTACAACTCCACCAACCCCATCCTTTCCAACTGGCAGGCCTTTGTCCAGGAGTTCTCCGGCAAGTTCAGCATCTACGATACCGTAGCAGAAGTGAAGGAGACGATCATCAATCTCCAGATGCGCTCGGAGGAACACTTCACCAGTTTCATTGTCCAGTTTGAGCAGAAAGCCTACAAAATGGGCTGGAACTATAACACCCTTCAGTTCGCTCTCTGTTGCACCCTACCCCAACGTATCAAGGACGTCCTCCACATTGCCCCCAAGCAGACCACATACGACGGGTACAAGGCACTCATCACTCAAGTTGACCAGCCATATTGGGAAGACCGAAGCAAGTCTGCAGCCCTCCAGAACAGCTGGAACCCCACGAACCAACCCTCCTGGCAGCCACGGGGGACATACACAGGATTGCCCGCTGGTGCCACTCCGCCTCTTGCCCTGACCCTGGCCAAGGACCAGCTGGACCGGCTCGACCCCCAGGCTCTCGCCCTCCTGTCCAACTCAACACCGCCACCCTTGACAAAGCCACAGAGACACCTCCCAATGAGCCTGACCCCCTCCTCGATTTTCCCGACACCCCTGGTGATGAGGAGTCCTTACAGGCCAACCAGGTCTGGAACTCCGATCAACCCTGGATTGACGTACCCAGCGACGTGCAGGAGCGCCGGCGCAAGGAAGGTTCATGCATCCTGTGTGGCAAGCAAGGGCACTTCATCAATGACTGCCCCAAACACTGCACCATGGGCCACGCAGTCTGGACCATCAACAGCGAGGATTGTGACTGCCAATTTACAGAAAACAAGCCAGCGGTTTAGCTCCAGAAGACACACTAAATCACAGACCAGACCTCGATGTCTTCTCCACCACAGCTACCTACCTCCGTGCAACGATTTTATCCATGGACACCCCCACGGCTTACCTCTCCTTGCAATCCTGACAGGCCCTCCTCATCAGTACCTCCCTCGATACCTCCCCCGCCCTCATTAACACCCTTGTCAACAGCGGTGCCACCGACAACTTCATCAATGAGTCCCTGGCCTTGTCAACCCCTCACCACCTTCAACGCTTACTCATCCCCATCCAACTCCGACTCTTCAATGGCAGTACCACATCCTCCAAAGCGATCACCCACTCCATACAACTACCTATCACGTTTACCAACGGCCAGCGGCAGGAGGTCCAGTTCCTTGTAACCAAGCTCCATGCCACCGCCCCTCTCATTCTGAGACTCCCCTGGCTCCGCGTGACCAACCCCCAGATTGACTGGCAGAACCTCATGCTCCGCCCCTGCCAGCAACTCACACCCACCTCCAAACTCATCCCCCTTTGCCTCACCCTGGGTACAGATGCCCTGGAGCTCCCTGCATCTCCACCACCGACACCCCACCAACTTCGCTCAATCTCTGCCTGATCCTTCGTCATCAACACCCGGTTAGGTGGCCTCCCTGACTCACTACCTGCTGATGCGCTGACTTGCCACCTAGCTGCCATGCAGGGGACAACCAACAAGACCAGCTAGATAAGGATAGCTAGCAAGTAGTAGCGTTATGTGTGTGTGAGAGGAGTCAAGCAAAGTCCCAGAAACTCAGTAAGGAGTTGTGAGGTCGGAGTCGGTAAGGAAGTGAGAGAGAGCAATAAGAGATAATGGTGCAGCCATTAGTGTCGCTACCAAATCGCAATGAGTTGAGAGATCTGCAAAGACCCTCAAGGTCATTAAGGAATTTAAGAGGAGTTAACGGAAATATACAAGTCGCTAGCCATAAGCGCTAGCGTTAACAAAGGCAAAACAAGGGCACCCATATAGTGCTTGACAAAGGCGAAACGAGGGTGCCCATATGGTGCAAAACAAAGACAATGAGTGCTAAGCTTAACAATACCGTTAAGCTGAGCGCGGAAACCAAAGAAGACTGGACTGGGTAAACCCAAATCAGCCATTAACAAAGCGAGAGTGAGAACAAGATCTGAAGTGTAGTCTGAAGTGGAGACTAGACTCTGGTATGATTTGATGATGTTTAGCTACTGACAGGGCAGTATTTATAAGTAGGTAAGACGATAAAAGGGGAAACTGGTAAGAGATAGTAAGCATAGCAGTCACATGTGATAGCACATGTCAGGAGCCGCTATTGAATAGAAAAATTGTAAGTAATATAAGAAAATTGTAAGTAGATCGGATAAGAAAAATTGTAAGTGAAAATAGTTTTATGATTGTTGGGTCATTGGTAATGCGGTTACAATCGATTGTTTGGCTGCCAGTTGGGGGCCATAGAGATGGCTGGATTTGTCTAAGGTTGGCCTGGTCATTAAGGCAATTGTTGGTAACGGTCGGTGTCACTAGCGGTTGGCCGGTAGTGGTCACATGCTGACATCACATGCTTGGTTCGACTTGTCAGTGTCGGGCAGCCAGCACTGACTGGGTCATATCATCTCCCCTTGACTGAAAAACTGACTGTCCCCAGTCAAAGGAAAATCCTCGAAGTTCCATGATCATTAATCGTGGTCCATGCAGGGGGGGTCTTGGTCCATGCGCCATACCAAAAATCATAAATAAATTGCAGCGACTCTTTGGACTTCATCATCTCAACTTCTTTTAACATGTCGACACCTGCCTTCTATGGATATGCTGCTTCCTTTGCATGCCTGGTGGCAGCACAGGACTTTCTGGAGAAAGTGCTGAAGGTCCTAATGATGGGGCACGCGCTGCTCCCGACCAATCCCCAGGCAGAGGCCACATCAATTTTGTCGACGTATCTGCACTGGTTTGAGTTGGCAGGCGGGAGCGGCATCACATAGGCCGAGCAGGAGGCAGTAGGCGAGAAGTGTCAGGCGCTATACACCCAATACAAGGAAGAGGCCTGGATGAGGCCATACAACAAGAATTTCGTAAGTCCTTTTTGTTTGTTAACGGCGCGTTTGGTAGGCTAACGGCTGCGTTAAGGGCAAGCAGCCAGCCAGCATGATGGAGGTGGAGGATGTGATGGCGGAAACCAATGGTGGTAAGTATCAACGGTGTTGCTATGGACTTAGCGACGTCATTAAGGTATTCCTAGTTGTTTGACAAACTCTCTTTTGACAAGCAATTCTTCTTTCAGCACCCTCCTAAGGATCCAATGGCATCCGCCGGCTCAAGGACAAGGGAGGACCATGGGGAGGGATTGAGTTGGCAAGGAGGAGTGGCTGGTAATGCTGGAGCAGAGTTGCCAGCATTACCGCGGACTCCAAAGACTCCAACACAAGGGGCCAGAACAAGACCAAGAATGATGATGATTCCAAAGGTGAGATTAACGGCCTCGTTATCATTGCTAAGGTATTAATGGCTGACGCCAGCAACAGTCGCTGAAAGGCAAGGAGAGGGGCAACAACAGATGATGAGAGTGAAGAGGAGGTAAGAGGCCTTGTACTGTTAATGGTACCTACTAATGGCTTTCATTAGGAATTTGTGCCTCCCATGTCATTTAACGACTGGGAGCTCAACAGGTTGCTGCATGGGTGCTTGCCCATGACAGTCCTGGATATGGGAGCAGGTGCAGGGGAGCTAGTTGGGTGGAAGGAGAGGAACTAGCAGCGCCAGCTGCTAGGGCAGCCTTCTACAAGAGGGTCGGTGCGGTAAGCAGTAACAGCTGTTCTGACCTCAGTTTTTGCTAACAGTAATGGTAGTGTGATGGCTGTTGGGCTGTTAACAATCCCGAGGGGTGCTGGTATCCTACTGGCACCTTCCCTTGCTATCGTTGCAATGAGGCCAGCAAGAGGTGTTCTGCCCATGGGCAGTCATCACAGGGCCGACACGGAGGCCATAAGGGAAAGAAGGCGGAGGGCGCCGCCTTGGTTAAGGTGGCAAGGAAGTACCTGAGGAAGTACCTGGAGGCGCAGTGAGAGATAGCGGCAGGTGGCAGGACACCCGCCGTTAAGAAGGCGACTCTCCTCCTGCCGATGAGGCAGGAGGGGACGGTAGCAGAAGGAACCGGTAAGGGGAAGGGGCCAGTAAGGAGCCGATTGGCGGTAGAGTCGAGTGAGGACAAGATACCGACACCGGCGAGGAGTTCCAAACCGCACCGGTTGGAGTCTGAAGAGGAGGAGTTGGGTGAGGGAGTTCGCAAGGTGACTCCCCCTGAGGAGAGGGCAGCAGTAACAAAGGCAGTAGAGCGGAGCTTGGGCAAGGAGGAAGTAACAGGGGAGGTGGAACTGGTAGCAGGGCCTAGTGGGAGCCGGCAAGTACTTACTCTCTTGTTTCATATTGCTGCTAACGATAGTGTTTTCTTAACAACAGAACGGTAGAACTGGAGATGCCGGAGGTGGAGATGGGGGATGATACGGGCAAAGCAGAGGCGAGGGACTTGGTAAGTTTGTTCGTCCTTAATGATAGACTGGTAGCGCTAACGACATTTGGTAGGTGGAGAGATTCGGGGCTCCTCCTCGACCAACTATTGAGGAGGAGGAGATCAAGTGGCTGGGGGAGGACCTACCAGCCCCATTCCCGTTCGACCCCAGAGGTGACTTGGAACGGTATCGGGCAAGGGTGGCAGAGGTTGGGCGATTGATGGGGAGGGAGATGCAGGTGGCAGAGGATGACTTGCGAGCGGCGCGAGCTCGCTACTGGCTGTTGGCGAGGGCGCGGAGCACACTGACGCACTATCAAGACAACTGCAATGCCTTCATTGCATGGCAGGCAGAGGCGGGAATGACAGAGGAGTTCTGGGGGAAATCGGGGGATGGAGAGCTTCCATTGGATGACAACCTTCCCCCCACTGTGCCCTAGAAAAAAAAAGATTTTTATTTTAGCTTTTGTTTTGTTACTTGTCGCAGACTGACCCCCTTAAGGGGTCTTTTTATAAAGCATTGTCTCGAAGACTGGATTGACTGTTAAGACAGCGGTCAGGAAAAGGTGAAACAAATAGAGGGGTAAGGTGAAAATCAAAGCAAAAGAAATAAACAGGTTAAGAAAAATAAACGCTCATTTGATCATCATGGCACTTGCGCAACATTGCTTAACAACTGTGTCTTAACAAATGGCAAATGGGGAACGGTGGTGACAAGTTAGAAAGAATAAAATAAAGGGCTTAATGGTAGGCATGTATGTTGGAAAGCGTATGTAGAAAGAAAGTCTATGATGCATAGAAACAGAGTAAGTAAAGATGAAGGGGGAAACAAAACAATAGAAATAAGGGCTTATCGAGAGCAATTAGGGTTTTTGGGATTTTAATGGTGAGTGGGGTGGATAGGTGTAAACGGTGTTCTCTAGTCTTCTTCGATGGTATTGTCCACTGAGTCATTGTGATTTATGGTTTCTTCATCATCGAGTAAGTCGGTTTCTTCTAACATTCTTAAACGGTCGGTATCAATGTTGAAGGCATCGATAGGGATGCGAATGTGGTTAAGGTGATACTTCTTGGCGAGGTAAGTGATGGCTTTAATGATGGGGGGACCATTATCAGTAACGATTTCATTAAGGGCGCTCCAGGAGCAGATGATGTCCTCAAAGAGCTACTTAGCAATAGCATCAGTATTTTCGCAAACGAGCATGTGGAATTTGGGGTAGTGGATTAGCAAACAGTGTCCTTGGATGATATACTTGAACTTGTTTGAAGGCGGCATGAACATGGTGTTGATATAGATTTTGCTGAATAGAGCGGTGATGCGCTGACTTGCCGCCTAGCTGCCGTGCAGGAAACAACCAACAAGACCAGCCAGATAGGGATAGCTAGCAAGCAGTAGCGTTACGTGTGTGTGTGAGAGGAGTCTAGCAAAGTCCCGGAAACCCGGTAAGGAAATGTGAGGTCGGAGTCGGTAAGGAAGTGTGAGAGAGCAGTAAGAGATAACGGTGTGGCCGCTAGTGTCGGCGCCGAACCGTCGCTAAGGGGAAATCTGTCAAAGACCCAAAAGGTCGTTAAGGAATAACGGAAGAGTTAACGGAAATGTACAAGCCGCTAGCTGTAAGTGCTAGCGTTTAACGAAGGCGAAGCGAGGGCACCTGTATGGTGCTTAACGAAAGCGGAGCGAGTGCACCCGTATGGTGCTTAACAAAGGCGACGAGGAGCAAAGTAGACTGGACTGGGTAATCCCAAATCAGTCGTTAACAAAGCAAGAGCGTGAACGAGATCTTAAGTGTAGTCTGAAGTGGGGACTAAACTCTGGTACCATTCGATGATTTGTAGCTACTGACAGGGCAGTATTTATAGGTAAGTAAAACAGTAGATAAAAGGGGAAAACGGTAATAGACAGTAAGCGTAGCGGTTGCATGTGATAATGCGATAATGCGTGTTAGGAGTAAGACGATAAAAGGGGAAACTGGTAAGAGATAGTAGGCGAAGCGGATGCATGTGATAATGCATGTCAGGGGCCGTAGAGAGAGAGGCCTGAACTGTCGCAAGGTCAGCTGAGTCGTTAAGGGAAAGGTCGGTAACGGTCGGTGTTGTTAGCGGTCGGTCGGTAGTGGTCACGTGCTGAGGTCACGTGCTTGGTTCGACTTGTCGGTGTTGGGCAGCCAGCGCTGACCGAGGCATATCATCTCCCCTTGACTGAAAAACTGACTGTCCCCAGTCAGAGGAAAATCCTCAAAGTCTCGTGATCGTTAAGCGTGGTCCGTGCGGGGGGGGTCCTGGTCCGTGCGCCATACCGGAAAACCATAAATAAATTCCAGCGACTCTTTGGACTTTGTCATTTCCACACTACCATGTCTACCCCTGCTTTCTTCAACTACTTGACTACCTTTGCGCGCTTCGTGGCCACTCAAGACTTTCTCGAGAAGGCGCCCAAGGTGCTCGGGATGGGGCGTGCGCTCCTCGCGACAAATCCGCAGTCGGCGGTAACGTCGATATTGTCGACCTACCTGCACTGGTTTGAGTCGGCAGGCGGCAGTGGGGTCACGTGGTCGGAACAGGAGGCGGTAGGAAAAGAGTGCCGGGCTTTATATGCCCAATACAAGGACGAGGCCTGGATGAGGCCTTTCGACATGCACTTTGTAAGTTTCTTTTGCTTTTTAGCGTCTCGCACGGTATGCTAACGCTTGTGCTAAGGGTGAGCAGCCAGCGGGAGAGATTGAGGAGGAGGAGATCGCGGAGGCGCCTATGACGGTAAGCGCTAACGGTGCCGCTATGACTTAGCGGCGGCGTTAAGGTATTTCCAGTTGTTTGATGAACTCTCTTTTGACGAGCAGTTTTTCTTTCAGCACCCGCCCAAGGATCCCATGGTGTCGGCCGGTTTGAGGACCAGGGAGGATCGCGGCGAGGGGTCGAGCCGGCAGGGCGGAGCCGCCAGTAGCGCTGGAGCGGAGTCGCCGGCGCTACCGCAGACTCCAAAGACTCCCAAGCTGGCAGCGAAGACGAGGACAATGACGGTTCCAGAGGTAAGTTCGACCGTTCATCTACGGCTGGTACGGTTGTTAACGGTCGACGCTTGTAGCGGTCGTCGAAGGGCAAAGAGCGCGCGAGAGGGGACAACGATGACGAGGAGCCGGTAAGTTTTGCTCGGGAGTAACGGTCGGTCGCTAACGGCCGGTCCAGACTTCGCCGAAGAAGAGCAAGGGCAAGCAGAGGGCAGTGTTCAGTGACGGCGAGAGCGAGGAGGAGGTGGCGGTCCCGGAGTCGTTTAACGACCGGGACTTGAAGAAGTTGCTGCGTGGGCGCTTGCCCTCAACAGTGCTGGACACGGGTGCTGGTGCCGGAGAACTGGTTGGGCAAAGGAAGGAAAGGAAGCTGGTGGCTCCAGCGGCGAGAGCAGCGTTTTGGGAGCGAGTCGGGGCGGTAAGTATTGCTTTTATTGTTTCTTAACGGCTATGGCTAACGGTTTTTGGCGGTAGTGCGACGGTTGCTGGGCCTTGAACGACCCCGAAGGTTGCTGGTACCCGACCGGCAACTTGCCGTGTTACCGGTGCAATGAAGTGAGCAAAGGTTGCTCGGTATGGGGGAAGTCGTTACGGGGCCGCCGCGGGGGTCACAAGGGGAAGAAGGCGGAGGGGGCCGCCTTGGTACGGGCGGCGAGGAATTATCTGGAGGGGCAGCGGGAGCTCGATGCGGCCGGCAAGGCCATTGCAGTAAAGAAGACGACGCTGAGTTTGCCGACGCGTCAGGGGGGAGCCAGTGACGGGGAGGGCGAGGACAAGGGGAAAAGGCCGGTAAGGAGCCGGTCGGTAGTGGAATCGAGCGACGAGGAGATACCGGTGCCAGCGAGGAGTTCTAAATGGCGCCGGTTAGAGTCTGTTGAAGAGGGTTCGGTCGAAGGCGCGCGTGAGGTGACCCCGGTGGAGGAAAGAGCGGCGGTGGAGAAGGCCATTGAGCAGAGTTTGAGCGGTGGCGGAGCGCCCAAGGAGGCAGGACTAGTCGCCGGTCCAAGCAGTAGTCAGTAAGTCTTGTGAGACTTTGCAGCTATCGCTAACGGCTGATTCGTTACCGTCAGGCCGGTAGAGACGGAGGTGGAAATGGGTGATGCAACTGGGGCTCCAAGGAAGTCGGTAAGTGACTTCTCAGCGACGTTTCTCTAGTAATGACGACTTCGCTTAGCCATCGGACTTTGGGACTCCTCCCCGACCGACCATCGAGGAGGAGGAGATACAATGGTTGGGTGAGGACCTACCGGTCCCCATCCCCTTCGATCCCCGGGGCAATTTGGAGCGGTACCGGTCGAGGGCAGCAGAGATCTGCCAGCTGATGGGGAGGGAGTTGGTAGCGGCTGAGAACGATCTTCGGGCGGCGCGGGCTCGGTTTAGTTTGCTGGCGCGGGTGCGGGGCGCCCTTTTACGGTATCAGGATGATTGTGACGCTTTTATCGCATGGCAGTCGGAGGTGGGGGTGACAGCGGAGTACTGGGGAGAGTCGGGCGATCCGCCTATCCCGACCGACGACGACTTCACCTCCGGTAGCTCCTAAAAAAACAAAAGACTTATTTTAATTTTTGTCCAATTCTTGTCGCAGACTGACCCCCTTAAGGGGTCTTTTTTAATAAACAATTTCTTGGAGTCTGGCCTGACCGGTAAGATAAGACGCGATTGACCGGTAAGAAAATAGTGGTCGGAGGAAACGGAAGTGACAAAAAGGAAGGCAAGTCAAACGGATAGCGAAAGTAACAAAAGAAAAATAAACCGTGGAAAAAGATAAACGCTCAGTAAATCATCATGGCGCTTGCGCAAGGTCACTTAACGACTGTGTCTTAACGAAAGGCGGAGTGAAGCGAAAGAAACCAAAAAAAGAATAAACGGTGGGAAGAGAATAGATGCTCAGTAAAACATCATGGCGCTTGGGCAAGGTCGCTTAGCGACTGCGTTTTATCAAAAGGCGAATGGGAGCGGTGGTGACAAGTTAAAAAGAATAAGTAGAGGGCTTAACAGTTGTTTGTGCGTGTATGTCGGAAAGCGTAGGTAGAAAGAAAGTCTATTATGGATAGAAACAGAGTAAGTAAGGGTGAAACAATAGAAATGAAACAATAGAAATAAAGGCTTATCGAGAGCCATTAAGGTTTTTGGGGATTTGGACGGTGAGTGGGGTGTATAGTGGAAATGGTGTTTTCTAATCTTCTTCGGCGGCGTTGTCTAATGATTCGTCAGGATTAAGGGGGTCTTCGTCATCAAGTAAGTCGGTTTCTTCTAGTATTCTTAAACGGTCGGTATCGATGTCGAAGGCGTCGGTAGGGAGAGGGATGTGGTCGCGAGCAAAATAAGGGACTAAGCGGAAGGCGGCTACCGGTCGGTGGAGTACGGATCCATCTAATTCACAAAGAATGTAAGCGCCTCCACAGTTACGTGAGATTATCACTAGCGGTCCTAAGTAACGAGGTCGCATCTTCTTATTATGGGTGACTTCAATGCGTGTATTCCTCATTAGTACTAGGTCTCCTTGCTTGAAGTCGTAGTCTCGAATGGTAGCGGCATGTTCTTGTTCGAAACGGAGAGCCGCTAACCGGCGGGCGGTAAGGACGGTATCGTGTAAACGGTCGAGATTGGCTTGTCTGCGTTGGAGGTCGATAGCGCGTCGAGCGATGAGGTCAGTAGTCGTTAACAGGGAATTGGGAGGTGGCTGGAGGTAAGTCGCTTCTATGATGTCGGCGGGGAATAGGGGATGAGTACCGGTAGCGGCGTAGTAAGGGGAACAACCCATTCGGCGACGGACGGTAACGCGCTCTGACCAGAAGACAGAGTAAGCGGCTGTGCTCCACTTGGACTGGTCTCTGTTAACGGCTTTGAAGAGGGCTTGTCGGACGTCAAAGTGAGGTCGTTCGGCGATACCGTTAGCGCGTTTGTTGTAACCGGATATGCGAATGTGGTTGATGTGGTACTTCTTGGCAAGGTAGGCGACGGCTTTAATGATGGGGGGACCGTTATCGGTAACGATTTCGTTAAGGGCGCCCCAGCGGCAGATGATGTCTTCGAAGAGCCACTTAGCGATAGCGTCGGTATTTTCGCGAGCGAGCATGCGGAATTTGGGATAGTGGATTAGCGAACAGCGTCCTTGGATAATATATTTGAACTTGTTTGAAGGCGGCATGAACATGGTGTCGATATAGATTTTACTGAATAAGGCGGCAGGGATAGCGATGGTAGGTGGTATGAGAACTTTGGTTGTTTGGTGGACTTGGCAAATGTGGCACGAGCGTATGTACCAAACGATATCAGCCGCTACCTGTGGCCACCAAAAGCGCTCTAACAGGGCGGCTCTTGTGGCGAACAGACCACGATGTCCAAGTTCGTCGTGCATAGCGTGCAAAATGCGAAGTCGTGAGTCAGCCGCTATGAAGAGCTTGTGCTCACCGTTACGATTGCAGCGCCAAAGCTTGCCATTAGCGAGGAAGAAGCCGCTGGCGTAGCGAAGGAAAGTAGCGAGGGCTTTGTCGTCAAGGTCTGGTGGTCGCTTGAAGTCGGTAAGCCACTGCCGGACGAGTTGAACTCTTTTGTCGCCGGCCAGGGCCTTGGGTGAGCGAGGGACGTTGTTGTAGGAAAGGGGGTTGGTAACGAGTGGAGTCGAGACTTCGGTAAGGGGAACGGTATCGTTAACGAATGTTGTTAGAGTCGGACGGTAGTGGGCGAGTGGGGGTAAACGGGGGATGGTAGAGGCGGAACGGGCGAGGGCGGTTGGTAATTGAACATGGTGCATGAATCCGTGCATACGATCGATCCAATCTTCGAAGATGTCGTTGTCGGTATTGTCTGGGGGAGGGTCGGTAGGCTGTAACGGCCGTCGGGAAAGTCCGTCGGGTCCATGGAAGGTTCCTTTAACGTGTACGAGCTCGAAGTGGAACATAAGGATAGCCATGATCCAGCGGTTCATACTAGCTGAAGGCTGAATGTCAGGGCTCTGCAGCATACCTTTGATGTAACGGGCGTCGACTTCGACGATAAGGTTCCTAATGCCTAGGAGGTACATGCGTAGCGCCTGCAAGGCTCTATACAAACCGTAAAGCTCGAGCTTGGGTTGACTGAAGCGGGCTTCGCGTTCGTTAAGGGTGATGGAACCGAAGCGGTTATAGCGACGTTGCTTGCAATTATCAGTAGTGCACTGGCAAAGATAGAAACCAACCGCTATATAGGAAGTGTTGACCGCTAAGATCACGGGATCGTCGGATTCGTAGTCAATGGGAACAAGGGGTTTAGCGTCGTGTAAGGCTTTGACGAGGTCTTTCTGGGCGTTAAGCTGGTCGGGTCCAAACTCGAAGGGAACTCCAGTACGGGTGAGCTTCGTTAGGTGATGAGCGCGATGGGCGAAGTTCTTAACGAACATCCGGAGGACTCCAACGGTACCTAGGAAGGCGCGAACTTTGGTTAGCGACTGGCAAGGGCCCCAGCAGTCCAATAGCGCTAAACGGTTCTCGTCAGGAACTCGGCCAGTAGGAGTGCAAACGTGGCCAAGGATCTTAAAGGTCAGCGCGCAAAGGACTAGCTTATGACCGGAGAAGGTGCCACCGCAGTATTTCATGTGCTGAAGGACACGGTTCAGGAGTTCAAAGAACTCCCAAAGCGCTAGACGAATGTTGGGATTGTCGGGATGCTTAGCGGGGCAGCCGTTAACGAGTTTCCAGTCTTTTGGGCCTTTAACGCCAACGTCGTCGATGAAGCTGAGGGCGTTATGGGGGATTTCGGGCTGGAGGATGTGGGTGACATCGTCGTGAAAGATGGGCACAGCGTTAGTCCATCCCATCGGGAGCGTTACTAAACAGAGGGCGCCAAACGGTGTCTGGAAAGTCGTTAAGTCGCGGGAGGCGGGATCGATAAGGCGCTCGTCATAGCCAACGTAGAGATTGAGGGTAGCGCCGCAAATGCGGCCGGCGAAGGATTTGGCAACGTGGTCAGGGAAAGGGGGAACGCCAGAGTGGCAGATCGTGACTTGATTGAACGGTTCGAGACTGTGGACTAGGCGAAGTTTACCGTTCTTCTTCGAGACACAGAACCAGCGCGACCGGTAAGCGGAATTCGAGGGCTCGTAAACGCCTGCCTGGATCTTGCTACGAATGATTTCGCAGATTTCCTTTTCAAGGCCTGGCGGTATCGGTCGGTTGTGCTGAACCCAAAGAACGTGAGGGATAGTCGGTATGCGGACGGGGGGAAAGAAGTCAGGTCGAAGGCTACCTCGTTCGGAGTCTTCCCAAGCGAATGCGTTTTGTTGCTTAGCAACAAGGTCCACGAGTACGTTAAGCTCATCTTGGGTAAGAAAGCCGGTATCGTGTTCCTTAACAAAAGTCGCTTTGCGGTCGTCGGTAAAGCGGGAAGTCGGTAAGAAAGGAAGGGGATTAGGATCGAGCTTGGGTATGTTTGCTAAGGGATCGCCAAGGATATGTTGTTTGATTCGGAAGTCTTTGCTAACATGGCTAGCGACTGGCTTGGTCTTCAACGCGACGGGCTTGTATTTCTTCTTGACTTGGACTCCTTTGCGTTTTGGCTCGGCAGCGGCGTAAACGGCTGGGAAAGGGACGTTAACGTAAACAGGGGAAGAGACGGTATTGGGCATTCCAGATGCTTGGCCAAGAATAGAAGGATCAGAGAGACTAGTGGAAACGAAATAAGAACACGGTGGGATAACGGCTTCGGAAAGGTCGCTAGTGGTCGCATATAGATAGGCAAGAGAGAGATTGTCGGAAACTGTTTTTGGATTTTGTAGTATTTCGGAATCAAGCGGGGTATATGATTGCACTGTAACGGAGCGCTTTTGGTGATCAAAGTCGAGGACAACCGCTAAGTCTTCCTCAGAGTCACTAACCGTGGGGATGGTGGCGAAAGCAACGGGGCGGTCCGGCGCTAAACTTAGGCTGAACCCTTTGTTGCTTGTACTGACCGCGGGGAAACGTAGGGATAGTGCGACAAAGGCCGGTATTGGGGTCCGTTATTGTTATCGTGGTTTCCGTTTCGCTAAGGGTATCGACGGTACTCTTAGTCAAGACATCGAAGGGATGACCGAGCAGGATATCGTAAGCGGGCGAGCGGAGGACGTGGATCTGAAGGTACAGGGTGATATCGCCAACAGTGCAAGGGACGTTACGAGCTAGACCAAGCGATTTGTCCATAGTACCGTTAGCGCTCTGCATGTTCAGAATGATGCTTGGGTCGTAGGAGATACCGAGATAGTTAGCTACTTCAGCAGACATGGAGATGATCTGGGAGCCGCTATCCGCTATACTTTTGATTTCCTCACGGTTATCGACCAAGAGCATGATGGACCGGATTGACTGGGATTCCTGAGCGACCGTTAACCTAACCGGCTCCTCACCAGGCGGTAGCGACTTGATGTACGCTTCCACTGGGTCGATCGAGGTGACTTGGGCTCTAGCGGCGTCGGTAAGAGGAGGGTTGGCTGCGGAGGTGTTGTTCAGGGTAAAGAAGGGCAGAGCGTCATCCACGATATCGGTAGACTCTTGGAAGGCAGTGACGTTAGGAGGCGCGTTCCGTTTAGGAGTAACGGCGTTTCTGAACTGGTTCCGGAGGTCGTTAGAGAGGGAACAGAGTTCGCCAACAGAGACGGTAAGCTTGGTCTGAAGAACTCGGTCAAATACCTGCTTGGACTGTTCGATATCGTAGATGGGGGCCATACTCCGGTAAGCAGCATCAGGCCGTTTGTCAGGAGCGCCAAAGTTTCGATTAGTCGGAGGCTGGTAGCGAGACGAGATACCGGAATATGGGTGGACTGGGGGATCGACCGTGGGAACGTGGTTAATGACTGGCGGCTCAGGGACTTTAGCGGTACCGGTAGTAGAGGCAGGGGCAGGTCGTTCGTTAGCGACAGGGACGGAATGCTCGTTAGCGGCAGGGGGACTGGCGGGAGAACTGGTAGCGGCAGAGTCGTTAGCGGCTTTAGGGGGAACCGGTCGATATCCCTTAGCACGAGGGATTTCAATACCGTCAAAGACTTCCGCTGGGCGGCAAAGAGCGTAGAGTTCCCGTTCTAAGGCAGCGACACGTTCTTCCCTGGATAACGTTCCTGGGCTAGCGGTTGCCGGTTGCAAAACTTCGTGAATAAACGTCTGGGACATGCCTTGGAGTTGTTCCGCGTCAGGGTTAGCATTAGTGGTGAGCCGGCCGGTAAGAATCTGGTTGGGGTTGAGCCTGTGCCATTCGTCAACACATTCCATATAGAGCCGTTTGCCAACATAGTTGGGGATCATAGCACCAGACGGTAAGACAACCTTGCCTTCGTGGTTCCGACGGATTTTGCCTTGGCTAATGAAGCTTTCGAGCTTAACGCAATTGCCTCGTACCATTGTGTGACCGGTTTCGCCGCAAAAGTGACAACTGTTGCTAAGAGGTCGAGAGGCGCGGGGCTGAGAGCTGTTACCGGCAGCCAATGCAGCCATCTTTTCCTCCATTCGTGCGAGAGCGTTAACGATGGCGGCAGCGGCGATGTCGAGAGGTTCCTTTTTAATGATAGTGGTTGGTACGGGGGTGGGGGTGTTAACGGTGGGAGTCTTAGCGTTAGCGGTTGTCAGTTTCTTCGACGTCGTGGCAGTGTTGGTACCCTTCAGAACCCATTTGGCAGCTTCAAAGACTTGTTCTACCTCATAGGGGTCCTCCGGGTGATGGTCGGGAAGGGTGATTTCTAAACGGCGGACGAGTTTGGACCATAACGAAGTCGGTATGCCTTGCTGGAAAAGACGGTGTTCCTCATTCCGGTAGATCTTGCTTTTTGCCAGGAGCCAGCGCGCCAGGCGCTGGAAGTCCCTATAGTAGTCCGAGAAGTGTCCAAGAGTAGAGATACCGGTCGAGAAAGTCTGGTTTACAAGTCGCTCAAGATCCTGAAGAGTGTAACGGGCAGATTCCTCAGCACCAGGATATAAACGAAAGACCGCTACTTTCCACTCGGCATAGGTATGGTCGCTAAACTCTGGCAAGCCGAGCCAGGTTTCCGCGGTGTCATACGATACGTACCAAGCGGCGTATTCCTTCTTCTGGTTATCGTCGTTAACGGCGCAGTCCGCTAAGAGATATTCGAGCTCGCGGAAATACTGGGCAAGCTCTCGGGGGCAACTCTCGTCCCACTTAGGCGCGGTAGAGTCGTTGCGAGGTGGCATATGGCGGGAAAGGCGAGCGTCACCCATGGCGGTAGGGTTAACGAGTGTCGGTAAGGGCGTAGAGGATTGAACTGGGGAATAAGGGTCTGGGGATAACAGTGGTAGCGGTGCGTCGAGGAAGTTGTCGATGTGATGGCCTGGGAAGTTCTCTAAGAGTTCGGTAACGTCGAGAAGTTCCCTAGCGGTAGCGAGTTCCTCTTCAAGGTTACGAGGCGGAGTTGTTAGGGGGGTTAACGGCGAAGGTGGGGGAATGTCAAAAGGGATAACGGGGAGCAAAGCTTCGGTAACGAGACGTAAGCGGTTTTTAGCCTGGAGGCGAGTTTCCGGTGGAATTTTTACTATAGAACCCCTTGCGGTGGGCTCCAAAATGTTGCGCTGACTTGCCGCCTAGCTGCCGTGCAGGAAACAACCAACAAGACCAGCTAGATAGGGATAGCTAGCAAGCAGTAGCGTTACGTGTGTGTGTGAGAGGAGTCTAGCAAAGTCCCAGAAACCCGGTAAGGAGATAAGGAGTCGGAGTCAGTAAGGAAGTGTGAGGGAGCGGTAAGAGATAACGGTGCGGCCACTAGTGTTGGCGCCGAACCGTCGCTAAGGGGAAATCTGTCAAAGACCCAAAAGGTCGTTAAGGAATAACGGAAGAGTTAACGGAAATATACAAGTCGCTAGCCGTAAGCGCTAGCGTTAACGAAGGCGAGACGAGGGCACCCGTATGGTGCTTAGCGAAAGCGGAGCGAGGGCACCCGTATGGTGCTTAACAAAGACGACGAGTGCTGGGGCGAAGTAGACTGGACTGGGTAATCCCAAATCAGCCGTTAACGAAGCAAGAGCGTGAACGAGATCTTAAGTGTAGTCTGAAGTGGGGACTAAACTCTGGTACGATTCGATGTTTTGTAGCTACTGACAGGGCAGTATTTATAGGTAAGTAAAACAGTAGATAAAAGGGGAAAATGGTAATAGACAGTAAGCGTAGCGGTTGCATGTGATAATGCGATAATGCGTGTTAGGAGTAAGACGATAAAAGGGGAAACCGGTAAGAGATAGTAGGCGAAGCGGATGCATGTGATAATGCATGTCAGGGGCCGTAGAGAGAGAGGCCTGAACTGTCGCAAGGTCGGCTGAGTCGTTAAGGGAAAGGTCAGTAACGGTCAGTGTTGTTAGCGGTCGGTCGGTAGTGGTCACGTGCTGAGGTCACGTGCTTGGTTTGACTTGTCGGTGTCGGGCAGCCAGCGCTGACCGAGGCATATCAGCGGCAGGGGTAGCGACGGTAGGCAGTATGAGGACTTTGGTCATTTGGTGGACTTGGCAAATGTGGCATGAGCAAATGTACCAAACAATATTGGCCACTACCTGGGGCCACCAAAAGTGCTCCAGCAGGGCGGCTCTTGTAGCAAACAGTCCTTGATGTCCAAGGCCATCGTGCATAGTGTGTAGGATGTGAAGTCGCAAGTCGGTCGGTATGAAGAGCTTGTGCTCACCGTTATGACTGTGTCACCAAAGCTTGCCATTAGCAAGGAAGAAGCCGCTAGTGTAGCAAAGGAAGGTAGTGAGGGCCTTGTCATTAAGGCCTGGCGGTCACTTGAAGTCGGTAAGCCACTGTTGATTGACCCAGTCTTCGAAGATGTCATTGTCGGTATCGTCTGAGGGAGGGTCAGTAGGCTGTAATGGTCGTTGTGAAAGTTCATCGGGTCTGTGGAAGGTTCCTTTAACGTGTACAAGCTCGAAGTGGAACATAAGGATGGCCATGATCCAGCAGTTCATACTAGCTGAAGGCTGAATGTCAGGGTTCTGCAGCATACCTTTAATGCAGCAGGCGTCGACCTCGATAATAAGGTTCCTAATGCCTAGGAAGTACATGTGTAGCGCCTGCAAGGCTCAGTACAAACCGTAAAGCTTGAGCTTGGGCTGACTGAAGCGTGCTTTGCGTTTGTTAAGGGTGATGGAGCCAAAATGGTTATAGTGACGTTGTTTGCAATTGTCGGTAGTGCACTGGCAAAGGTAGAAACCGACCGCTATGTAGGATATATCAACCGCTAAGATAATGGGATTGTCGGATTTGTAGTCAATAAGAACAAGGGGTTTGGCATTGTGCAAGGCCTTAACAAGGTCTTTCTGAGCATTAAGCTGGTCGAGTCCAAATTCAAAGGGAACTCCAATGCGAGTGAGTTTCGTTAGGTGATGGGCATGATGGGCAAAGTTCTTAACAAACATCTGGAGGACTCCAACGGTACCTAGGAAAGCACGAACTTTGGTTAACGACTGGCAAGGGCCCCAGCAGTCCAATAGCGCTAAACAGTTTTTGTCAGGGACTCAGCCATTAGGGGTGCAAACATGGCCCAGGATCTTAAAGGTGGGTGTGCAAAGAACTAGCTTATGGCCAGAGAAAGTACCACTACAGTACTTCATCTGCTGAAGGACACGGTTCAGGAGTTCAAAGAACTCTCAAAGCGCTAAACAAATGTTGGGATTGTCGGGATGCTTAGCAGGTGTGCCGTTAACGAGTTTCCAGTCCTTTGAGCCTTTAACGCCAACATCATCGATGAAGCTGAGAGCATTATGGGGGATTTTGGGCTGGAGGATGTGGGTGACATCATTGTGGAAGATGGGCACAGCGTTAGTCCATCCCATTGGTAGCGTTACTAAACTGAGAGCACCAAACGGTGTCTGGAATGTTGTTAAGTCACGGGAAGCGGGGTCGATAATGCGTTTGTCATAGCCAACATAGAGGTTGAGGGTAGCGCCGCAAATGCGGCCAGCAAAGGATTCAGCAATGTGGTCAAGGAAAGGGGGAATGCCAGAGTGGCGGATGGTGACTTGGTTTAATGGCTCGAGGCTGTGGACTAGACGAAGTTTACTGTTTTTCTTCAAGACACAAAACCAGCGAGACTGGTAAGCGGAGTTCAAGGGTTTGTAAATGCCAGCTTGGATCTTGCTACATATGATCTCGCAAATTTCCTTTTCGAGACCTAGCAGTATCAGTCGGTTGTGCTGAACCCAAGGGATGTGGGGGATGGTCAGTATGCAAACAGGGGGGAAGAAGTCAGGTCGTAGGCTACCTCTTTTGGAGTCTTCCCAAGCAAATGCGTTTTGTTGCTTAGCGACAAGGTCCACGAGTACGTTAAGCTCATCTTGGGTAAGAAAGCTAGTATTGTGTTCCTTAACAAAAGTCGCTTTGCGGTCTTCGGTAAAGCAAGGAGTTGGTAAGAAGGAAAGGGGATTAGGATCAAGCTCAGGTATGTTTGCTAAGGGGTTGCCAAGGATATGTTGTTCAATTCAAAAGTCTTCGCTAACCTGGCTAGTGACAGGCTTGGTCTTCAACATGACTGGCTTATATTTCTTCTTGACTTGGACTCCTTTGCATTTTGGCTCGGCGGCAGCATAAATGGCTGAGAAGGGGACGTGAACATAAACTGGGGCTGAGAGGGTATTGAGCATTCCAGATGCTTGACCAAGAATCGAGGGATTAGAGAGACTAATGGAAACGAAATAAGAGCGTGGCGGGATAATGGTCTCGGTAAGGTCTCTAGCGGTCACATATAAATAAGCAAGAGAGAGATTGTCAGTAACTGTTTTTTCTGGTTGCAAGACCCTGTGAATAAATGTCTGTGACATGCCTTGGAGCTGCTCCACATCAGGGTTAGCGTTAGCACTGAGGCAGCCGGTAAGAAGCTAGTTGGGGTTGAGCCTGTGCCATTCGTCAATGCATTCCATGTAAAGTCATTTGCCAATGTAGTTGGGGATCATAGCGCCAGATGGTAAGACAACCTTGCCTTCATGATTCCAATGGATCTTGCCTTGACTGATGAAGCTTTCCAGCTTAACGCAATTACCTCGTACCATAGTATGACCGGTTTCGCCGCAGAAGTGGCAGTTGTCGCTAGGAGGTCAAGAAGCACAGGACTGAGAAGTGCAGTCAATGCAGCCATCTTTTCCTCCATGCGTGCAAGAGCGTTAATGATAGTGGCAGTGGTGATGTTGAGAGGTTCCTTTTTAATGATTGTCATCGGTACAGAGGCAGCAGTGTTAATGGTGGGAGTTTTAGTGTTAGCGGTCATTGGCTTTTTCAAAGTTGTGGTGGTGTTGGTACCCTTCAGAACCCATTTGGCAGCTTCAAAGACTTGGTCTACCTCATAGGGGTTCTCTGGGTGATGATCGGGAAGGGTGATTTCTAAATGGTGGATGAGTTTGGACCATAACAAAGTTGGTATGTCTTGCTGGAATAAACGGCATTCCTCATTTTGGTAGATCTTTCCTTTAGCCAGGAGCCAACGTGCCAGGCACTGGAAGTCCCTATAGTAATCCGAGAAGTGTCCAAGAGTAGTGATACCGGCAGAGAAGGTCTGGTTAACGAGTCGCTCGAGATCCTGGAGGGTGTAATGGGCAGATTCCTCAGTGCCAGGATATAACGAAAGACCGCTATCTTCCACTCGGCGTAGGTATGGTCGCTAAACTCTGGCAAGCCAAGCCAGGTCTCTGTGGTATCATACAATATGTACCAAGCGGTGTATTCCTTTTTCTGGTTGTTGTTGTTAATGGCGCAGTCCACCAAGAGATATTTGAGCTCGCAGAAGTACTGGGCAAGCTCTCGAGGGCAACTCTTGTCCCACTTGGGTGTGGTAGAGTCATTGTGGGGTGGCATATGACAGGAAAGATGGGTGTCACCCATGGCGGTAGGGGTTAATGGGTGTTGGTAAGGGTGTAGTAGGTTGGACTGGGGAGTAGGGATCGGAGATAACGGCGGTAGTGGTGCATTGAGGAAGTTGTCGATGTGATGGCCTGGGAAGTTCTCTAGGAGTTTGTTAACGTCGAGAAGTTCCCTAGCGGTAGCGAGTTCCTCTTCAAGGTTACAAGGCAGAGTTGTTAAGGGTGTTAACGGCAAAGGAGGGGGAATGTCAAAAGGGATAACTGGGAGTGAAGATTCAGTAACGAGACATAAGCTGTTTTTGGCCTGGAGGCAAGTTTCCGGTGGAATTTTGCTATAAACCCCCTCGCAGTGGGCTCCAAAATGATGCGCTGACTTGCCACCTAGCTGCCGTGCAGGGGACAACCAACAAGACCAGCTAGATAGGGATAGCTAGCAAGTAGTAGTGTTACATGTGTGTGAGAGGAGTCAAGCAAAGTCCCAGAAACTCAGTAAGGAGTTGTGAAGTCGGAGTTGGTAAGGAAGTGAGAGAGAGCAATAAGAGATAACAGTGCAGCTGTTAGTGTCGCTACCAAATCGCAACAGGTTGAGAGATCTGCAAAGACCCTTAAGGTCATTAAGGAATTTAAGAGGAGTTAACGGAAATATACGAGTCACTGGCCATAAGCACTAGCGTTAACAAAGGCAAGACGAGGGCACCCATATGGTGCTTGACAAAGGCAAAACAAGGGTGCCCATATGGCGCGAAACAAAGACGATGAGTGCTAAGCTTAATGATACCATTAAGCTGAGCGTGGAAACCAAAGGAGACTGGACTGAGTAAACCCAAATCAGCCATTAACAAAGCGAGAGCGAGAACAAGATCTGAAGTGTAGTCTGAAGTGGGGACTAGACTCTGGTATGATTTGATGATGTTTAGCTACTGACAGGGCAGTATTTATAAGTAGGTAAGACGATAAAAGGGGAAACTGGTAAGAGATAGTAAGCATAGCGGTCGCATGTGATAGCGCATGTTGGGAGCCGCTATTGAATAGAGAAATTGGAAGTAATATGAGAAAATTGTAAGTAGATTGGATAAGAAAAATTGTAAGTGAAAATAGTTTTATGATCGTTGGGTCATTGGTAACATGGTTACGATTGATTGTTTAGCCGCCAGTCGGGGGCCATAGAGAGGGCTGGATTTGTCCAAGGTCGGCCTGGTCATTAAGACAATTGTTGGTAATGGTCGGTGTCGCTAGCAGTTGGCCAGTAGTGGTCATGTGCTGACATCACATGCTTGGTTTGACTTGTCAGTGTCGGGCAGCCAGCACTGACTGGGTCGTATCACCGCCCTCATCGATAGTGGAGCCACTGGGATGTTTGTCAGCAAACGGCTACAGCTACTCCCAAACCCCCTTGTGAAACCCCTGAAGCTCCAGCTCTTCGATGGGAATGTCGCCACCTCCAGACCCATCACCCACTCCCACTCCGACACCCTCCACCTCAAAAATGGTCTCCAGTTCCCGGTGAACCTCCTGGTCACCTCCCTCCCAGAGTCAACCCCGATTGTCCTCGGACTGCCCTGGCTGCGCGATGTCAACCTCGACATTAACTAGGAGGACCTCATGATGACCTTTCCAGGGCCCGATGCCAGTCTGGCCACTGCCATCCCTCTCAAACTCCACACCATGGAGGGCCAGACCACACTGGAGCTCCCTGCGACCCCCAAAAGTGACTCTGAACCACCCCAGACTCCAACCCCATGCCCCATCTCCTCCTTTCCCCCCAACATCCCCCAAAACCAGTACAAGGGCCCCTCCTACCCAGCTCCAGGCCTCAAAGTACTCCCTCCACCCCCTCCTGGCGACACACCTGAGAAGCCCCTCAGCCCTGTCGACCTGGACATCAAAATTATCAGCCCTGAACCCTTCACGCGCATCCTACAGGACGGCACCCCCACTTTCCAGCTCCATATATCCCCAGCCCTCCTCGAAGAGCACCTCCGCACTGAAGACACCCCCACTGGACAACAAAATGGAGGAACAAATCTTACGCAAAGTAGTTCCCCCCAAGTACCACGAGTTTGCCGATGTCTTCTCTGAAGGTAGCGCAAAGGAACTTCCCCCCCACCAATTGTATGACCATACAATCGACCTCAAAGAGGGTACCTCCCCCCCTGTTTGGCAAGGTCTACAATATGTCCAAAGTGGAGCTCCGTGCCCTCAAGGACTACCTTGACAAGATGCTTGGCAAGGGATTCATCCGACCCTTGAACTCCGCTGCCAGAGCGCTCATACTATTTGCAAAAAAGAAGGATGGTTCCCTCCAGCTCTGCATCGACTACCGGGGACTCAACAAAGTCACCAAAAAGAACCGGTATCCCCTCCCCCTCATCGGCAACCTGGTCGACCATCTCCACAGTGCCAAAATCTACACCAAAATAGACCTTTGGTCGGGCTACAACAACGTGTGCATAGCTCTGGGACACAAGTGGAAGACCGCCTTCCGCACCCTATTCAAGTACCTTGTCATGCCATTCAGAATGACCAACTCCCCCACCACCTTCCAATACTTCATGAACGACATCTTCCACGACATGAGCGATGTCTTCGTGATTGTGTACCTCAACGACATCCTCATCTACTGACTCCCTCGACGACTACCGGAAGCACGTGCGCCAGGTCCTGGAACGTCTCCGGAGATACCATCTCCATGCCAAACTGGAGAAGTGCGCCTTCCATGTCACGGAAGTAGAATATCTGGGTGTAATAGCCTCCCCGGACAGAGTGCGCATGGACCCAGTGAAGATCCAAGCCATCCTCGACTGGCCACCCCCCCGGAATGTCAAGGAGGTGCAATCCTTCCTGGGTTTTGCCAACTTCTACTGCCGGTTCATCGATAACTACTCCGGCATCACAAAACCCCTCAACCAGCTCACCTGGAAGGACACCCCGTGGAATTGGGACAGCAAGTGCCAGAGTGTATTCAAGCTTCTCAAATCCATCTTCATCTCCGCCCTGATCCTCCAGCACTACGACCCCTCCCTCCCCATCGTCTTGGAATGCGACGCCTCCGACTACGCCATCGCCAGCATCCTTTCGCAGATGGACCCCGGCAGCAGCGAGCTCCGCCCCGTCGCCTTCTACACGTGCTCAATGATTCTGTCGGAGCTCAACTATGACATCTACAATAAGGAGCTGCTCGCCATAGTCAAGGCCTTCAAGCCTGCCTACCTTGAAGGGGCACCCCACCGCATCCAAGTCTACTCCGATCATAATAATCTCCAGTACTTCACAACCACAAAACAGCTCAGCCATCGCCAAGCCTGCTGGTCAGAAACCCTCTCAGAGTACGACTTCACTATCCACTACTGCCCCGGTCGCCTCAGAGCCAAACCCGATGCTCTCACCCAACGCCCAGACGTCTACCCAAAAAAGTCATTTGAGGCGGAGCGGAACTCCTTCAACCACCGAGTTGTCATCCCCCCAGAGCACCTTCATGCCGTGCTGATCATGAACAAAGAAGGGATCCTACACCAAATCCGCAACGCACCTCCGGACCACTTCTTCACTCAGCACGACCCCTGGAACGCTCCAGAAGATGCCCTGCCTACCCTGTCCACCTTCACATTGTCCCCCGACAATTCCCTCCTTCTCCGGGACGGCTGCATCTACACCCCAGACCACAAAAAGATATGCCTCGACATCCTCCGACAACACCATGACCATAAGCTGCAGGGACACCCAGGAATCCATAAGACTGTTCAGCTCATCTCCCGGACTTACTTCTGGCCCGGACTCAAACGCGACGTTACCCGGTATGTCCGAGCCTGCAAGTCTTGCCTCCAGGCCAAAGTCCCCCATCACCGCCCCTATGGTCTTCTTAAACCCCTCCCCATTGGTCGCCGCCCCTGGTCCTCCATCTTCCTAGATCACATCGTCGAGCTCCCCAACTCCAACGGCTTCAATGCCATCCTCGTGGTAGTCTGCCACCTCACAAAACAAGCCATCTTCATCACATGCCACACCACCGACGATGCCCCGGAGTTCACCCGGATCTTCCTCAAACATGTGTTCTCCAAGCACGGGCTCCCCGATGACATCATCTCCAACCATGGCTCCCTCTTCATCTCCTGGTTCTGGCAGTCTCTGTGTATGGCCCTGGAAATCAAAACCAACCTATCCACCACCTACCACCCGGAGACCGACAGACAAACCGAACACATGAACCAGACCCTGGAGCAGTACCTCCGCCTCTACGTCAACTACCAGCAGGACGATTGGCGGCACGACTTGCCCCTGGCCGAGTTCATGTACAACAACACCCCCCACTCTGCCACTGGAGTCTCCCCCTTCTACGCCAACAAGGGCTACCACCCCCAGCTCACCCTCTTCCTTGACAATATACCCTCACACATTGCCCATGAAGTCGCACAAGATCTCCAGTCCCTCCATGCATTCCTCCGGGAGGAAATCGACACCGCCAACAAAGCCTACACCAAGCACACTGACTCCCGCCGCAGACCCACTCCCAACTGGACCCCCAGAACTCTTGTATGGCTCGACCGACGCAACATCAAAACCCGCCAACCCTCCCCAAAGTTTGACCACAAGCGCTTTGGACCCTTCAAGATCCTCCGGAAGGTTTCGACGCACGCCTATTGACTCGACGCATGCCTATCGACTCAACGCACGCCTATCGACTCGACGCATGCCTATCGACTCGACGCATGCCTATCGACTCGACGCACGCCTATCGACTTGATGCACGCCTATTGACTCGAGCTACCCCCGACCCTCAAAGGACTCCACCCGGTATTCCATGTCTGCCTTCTTGAAGAATACGCCCCGAACCCCTTCCCTGGCCAGCGACCTGAATGATCCCCGCCAATCAAACTTGAAGGTGACGACCAATACAAAGTCAATCAAATTCTCGATTCCCAGCAAGTCTGCAACCGAATCCTTTACCTCGTGCATTGGAAAGGTTACGGCCCCGAGGACGACACTTGGGAACCCCATGAGAATCTCTCCAGAGCTCCTCTGGCACTCCGGGACTTCCATCGACGGTACTCCAGCAAGCCCTGGGACCCCCGGGACTAGAACTCACAGACAGCAGTAGTGGGCCTAATCCCCACCTCTGGACTCACTAGGGATTCAACTCCTGCCAGTACCCCTACGTGTTCTTTGCTCTTCCCCATAAAAAACTTACTAAACCACATTCACCAAAAACAAAAAAGAT
>QGOB01002007.1:0-15644 GCA_003313055.1 Termitomyces sp. MG145
GGGTAGGGAGTGTGGGGGGAGCTAATGGCATATGGGCCCTCGGAGATGGGTTGGCCATAGTAGTTGTACCCAGCAGGGGTGTAGGCATAGGTGTATGTAGCCATTGAGTATAGGGTAAGGTAGAGTCTTGATATTATGTCAGGTCCCGCTGACAACGGAGGCTCAGCTACACTGGCAAGTCCTTACTAGGCAAGCTCAGGAGGCTAAGTACAGGTCCGGGGCTTTGTAGAAGCTCCGGTACAGCTACAAGTGGTGTGCGCGAGGTCGAAAGTGCTCTGGGTAGAGGAGCACAAGTGCAGAGGGCAGGGTAGGGTCGTAACAAAGGGGGAATGGGGAGCAAAGGGGGATGGTATGGATCGGGGGATGGGAGTGGGTTTGGAAATGGTAGGAGTAGATATGGAGTGGGCAGTGGGATGGGTTGGTTAGGAAACTGGGATGGAGGGAGGAAGAGGTACGGAACAGTAGGTAAGGAAATGGAGAAGAGAAATGGAATGAAGAAACAAGTCACGGAACGGAAACAAGGCACAGAGACAAGAGATGAGAGGTGAGAGACGAGAGACGAGATGAGAGAGAGAGAGAGAGAGGCAAGAGAATAGATTAAGATTGAGATAGAGACAGAGACAGAGACAGAGACATGGAAATATGGAGAACTACAGTTAATATCAAGACTACCCTACTTGTATGCTACCCTATGGCTTATGAACTACCCTTCCACTAAGTCCCAGGTAGGATTCTAGCCCAGGACCGAGGCATCTGATTTCTCCGGCCAAGTCCCGGGACTGGTTCCCAGCCCCCAGGGTCATGATAACTGTCGGGGCATGCTGGGGCGGGTTACGGCGGTCTTGCATTGGGCAGGTTGGTGGTTGTGGTGTATGGTGGTGGCGCCCCTCGGCGCCACATAAGCAGGTGGCCCTGTGATGTGCCGATGGTTCATGGGAGGAATGTTGTGGAACATTATGTGATGGCTGGGATGCTGGGGGTCCAGATGTGTCCGGTGACAGGGAAGCCTTGGGGTGACGTGTCAGCTGAGATGCCGGGGTGGTGATGGCCAGGGATCTGTTTGGAGATGGCTGCGGGTGTTGCCGGTGCAGCATTGAGAGGTTGTTGGCAATCCCGGAGGTGCGCAAGGGGTGTGGGGAAGATATGTGTTGGGGCTGGGGCAGCGCAGGGGAGTCTGGAGATGGTGGGGTCGTGACATCCACAGGATGATGCTTGGAACTGTCTGCTTGTGCTAGAAGCTCAGGTGCAGTCCACCCAAGACTTCCTTACACATCACACTACTGAATTTGCTGGACTGAACCATACCACCAACACTATCTCTAGATTGCTTTAGGCACTTGTAAAATGCCTCTCCCCATCCTCCTCCAGCACTCCAGCACAGGCACTGCCAGAGTCATTTCCCCCAGCACTCCATTGCAATGTTCAGACCCTGAGGCTAGCCCAAGATTCCTTACCCTGCACTCCCCAACACTTACAATGGGAGTCATGTCACAAGCAAACACTTCTTCCTGTCCTGCATTACATACATCCAACTTGCCAGCAATGCCTTTGCCTCCAATGCTCTTAAAATCACCTGGATGCTCTTATACATGAAGACTGAGTGCACATCAACCTATGCACTCTGGGTGTTCTGATGCCTAGGCAGCATCAATAGTTTTGCACAGGTGGAATCCTTCCCCATTGATCTGGCAAAGACCATGGCTCTCTTCTTGCAGGACTGAGACCAGTATGGTCAAGGGAAGCATATACTAGACAAGTATATTGATTCCTTCCAGGAACTTGTTGAGCAAGCTGGATATCTAGATGGCTTCCAGCTCTGT
Organism: Termitomyces sp. MG145; assembly: GCA_003313055.1. NCBI lineage: Eukaryota > Fungi > Basidiomycota > Agaricomycetes > Agaricales > Lyophyllaceae > Termitomyces > Termitomyces sp. MG145. The sequence continues at coordinate 1,821 of QGOB01002007.1, forward strand.
CTTACCTTCTAGAATGGCCTTCACCCAGCTTTCATTGACTGGATCAACAATCTGGCCATGGGTCAGCCCAGTGACAAGCACATTGAATCCTGGTTTAAGGTAGCTCAAGATCAATGGCAGCTCATGGAGCTGAAGCACAAGCTGCACTGACTACAGCCCTACCCCATTCCACCACTTCAAGTGGCCTTCTCCACACTACTGAGGGCTTATCTAGCCCCTCATGCATTTCTGGTGGCTCTGCCTGCTCCTCCTCTGGCCCAACCTCACAGGCATCCTCATGCAAGTGGATGCCTTGAGGCAGTGCTCTGCAACCCTGCTGCTCTGCCATAGGTGTGGGAAGCCTGGCCACTTTGCACACTACTGCTTCCAGGGCCTAGAAGTCTAGTACCTTGTCATTGGCGGAACAAGAAGAGCTCCTGATGCAGCTACTAGCCACAAAGGATGCTGCAGCAGTGCCTTTACTGGACATGACCATGCTAGAGTCTTCCTTGGAGGACATAGCAGTGTAGTACTTGGGTAAAGCAAGATACTGTAGTTCTGGGGCTTGGTAGTAAATCACACTAAACTGTTCTAGTGCGACGAGTTTTTGTATTTAAATTTATGTAAGTAGTTTCCTGACTATAAGTCTGAAAACTAAGGTAGAGGTTTCTCAATGAAATCCAGCCTAAGTGATTCACTCCCTGGGAACCACCGAGCCTTTATCCACTAATTGCTTGTCGATTCTAACCTATTTCTACTCTATTTATACTGTTCTAATGGGTGCACAGACCATCTTTCCATGTGACTTGAGAATTCTATAAGTAGAATTACTATATCCCTTTTCCATTGAATTCCCTTGAAACATTGCCTATTTTCCGTCCATCCGCCATGTTCCGTTACCAATAAGTTAATTGATAACCCTTTCCTGCATAGAGCATGATAGACTCATGAAGAATCTCCGGAGTTTCACTGTTTCCATGAAACATTCCTGTTCCGAGGAGGGAACAATAACATCGGTTCCTCCTGCTGCCTCAAGACCTAATATTCTGTCCCTTCCACCTATCCCTTCATATTCCATGACTTCTGATGCTTCTGGGGCTTGCCTGACAAGTCCTAGAGTCACCATATTCCGGAGTTCTTCCACTTCCAGGAAAACATTCATGTTTCTTGGAAGGACATGAATGTACTTGTTCCAGCTGTTTGAAACATACTAGGAACATATTCATCCAATACCCTTCTTCCTAACATTCATATTTCTATGTAGTCCGATGTCCTGACTTTTCCTGAGCCAGCCCTTTTCCTTCTGTCCTCTAGAGTATCTGATAGTTCACCTTGTTCTGACATACCAAATACTCTCCTGAACTCAGAGCTTTCCCCAGCTCTTCCTAAGTCTTCCTACTTCGTTCCCTATGTTTCCTGATCTTCCTTCAATCATTATTGATCCATCCCATTCATTCCGGTGGCAACCACATTTCCTCTTTTGATCATCTTTTCTTATGGGTCTTTCCCCTAGTCAGAATCATTCCTAAAATTCTTTCTCCTTGTTCTGGACTATTCCCTCTTATTCCTATGGTTCCCCTCTTTCCTTCTTTGCCTATTTTCGATGATTTGATATTCCGGACCTTCCTATCTTTTTATTCCATGGAGTAAGATGTCAGATTCTTTGATTATCTCTTGATTAGAGATATCTGGCAGAGATCTGCTATGTCCACCATTCCAGCAATAATAATCGATATTTAATTGCCCATTTTTCGTCCCCTTGCTTGTCCAAATACTCTATTATTTTATTAGCCCTTCAGCAATGTGAATTATTTAAGTGTTCCCATGTTTTCTGGTTTCTGCGGAGTTGTCTGCCTGTTATGCCTACAGTTTTCAGCACATAGTATGGTTTGTTTTAACCAGGACTTATGACTTTAGACAGAGTCATATCAGCAGGTGCCACCATCCCCCCCCCCCCCAGACAAGGATTTTTTATAGAGCAGCAGATGAGTTGTATGCCTCCATTGTCTGAGGCCAATTGATTTGCTTGTTTGTCTGTAGAATCTGCCAATACATCTCTCCCTGATAGTGATTCCATGACTGAACCTGAAGCCAAAAGCATCCTATTTGTTGTACAAGATACCCCTCTATCTGAGAAATTTGCTGGAGCACCCCCTTCTCCTTCTCCATCCCATCCATCATCTCTCATCCTGGGAGCGCCCCCTTCTGTGTTGTTACATAGTTGCCACAATGCCATCCCCCAATTCTCTGCATCTAGATATAGAGGTCAAGATGACCAACACACAACAGGTACACAATATTTTAGCTCTGCTTGACAGCAGAGCCACCAGGCTGTTCATTGATGCGGAATATGTACAGTAGCACCATCTCACTACTTGCCTCCCCACTACTTGCCACCTCACTCACCCCATCTCCATGTATAAGAAGATAACAGCATGCAGCAAGACTCTTGCCATTAAGAAGACAATGCTTTTCCTGCCTATAAGGCAGGAGGAGCTGGTAGCAGAAGGGAATGACAAGGGGAAGGGGCCAGTAAGAAGTGAGGGCCCCAAGAGCCAGTCAGTAGTGGACTCAAGTGAGGACAAGGAGATACCAACACCTGCTAGGAGAGTTAAATGGCGCTGGGTGGAGTCTGACAAGGAAGGCTCATCTGACAGGGCTCAAAAGGCAACTCCTCTGAAGGAAAGGCCAGTGGTGGTAAAGGCCATTGAGAGGAGCCTAGGCAGTGAGGAGGTGCCAGAGGAGACAGGGCCAGTAGTGGGACCAAGTGGGAGCCGGTAAGTGGCAGGCCTGATTGACTCAAAGTCCCAACTAAACAATTGTTTTTGTTACTGGCAGGCTGATAGAGACAAAGACAGATGGAATGGGCAGGGAAGCAACAAGGATAGTTTTCTTTTTCTTAGCAATGGAATGGTAGTGCTAATGGCTTGCTCTAGCTGTCAGATTTTGGGACTCCTCCTTGGCTGACAGTTGAGGAGGAGGAGATCCAATGGCTGGGGGAGGATCTCTCAATACTGTTTCCATTTGATCCTCAGGGAAGCTTGGAGTGGTATTGTGCAAGAGCAGCAGAGATTTGTTGGCTGATGGGGAGGGAGATGGCAGCAGCAGAAAATGACTTGCAAGCAGCATGGGCTCATTTTAGTTTGCTGGTGAGGGCATGGGGTGCCCTATTATGCTATCAGGATGACTGCAATGCCTTTATTGCATGGCAGTCCAAGGTGGGGGTGACAGAGGAGTATTGGAGGGAGTTGGGTGATCCACCAATCCCTTTTAATGATGCCTTTACCTCCACCAGCTCCTAAAAAAAAAAATTTAATTAGTCTTGCTTGAATTTTTGTCATAGACTAACCCCCTTAAGAGGTCTTATAATTTATAAGTTTTTGGATTGAGTCCATTTTGACTGCTAGGAAAATGGTCCAGGGAAAGTGAACAAAAATAAATGGGAAAACAAAGTGAATAATGGAACAAACAAAAGAAGTAAATGCTCAGTAGATCATCATGGCACTTGTGCAATGTTGCTTAACAACTGTGTCTTAACAAAAGGTGGGTGGGGAATGGTGATGACAAATCAAGAAAAGTAAAAGGCTTAATGATAAATGGTAAATAGTTGGTGGAAGTGTAGGTAGAATGTCTGTGGCATCAAGAAAGAATGTAAGAAAAATGCAAATATAAGTGAAGCAATAAAGAAAGGGGCTTATCAAAAGCCATTAATGTTTTGTAGTTCTAATGGTCAGTGTGGATGATGTGTAACTGTAACTGGTGTTTTTTAGTCTTCTTTGACTGTGCTGTCCAATAGTTCTTTGTGATTGTCAGGTGTGTCTTCATCATCTAGCAGGGTGGTTTCTTCCAAGATCCTAAACAGTTGGTGTCAATGTTGAATTGTGTTGATTGGGATAGGGATGTGTTTGCGGGTGAGGTAAGGAACTAAACAAAAGGCGGCTACCAGTTGGTGGAGTACAGATCCATCTACTTTGTAGAGAATGTAAGCACCTTCTCAGTTATAGGATATTACTACTAGCAGTCCTAGGTAGCAAGGTTGCATTTTCTTGTTATGGGTGACTTCTATTTGGGTGTTCCTCATCAATACTAGGTCTCCTTGTTTGAAGTTGTAGTCTCAAATTGTAGTGCCATGTTCTTGTTCAAAACAAGTAGTGGCTAAATGGTGGGTGGTAAAAACAATGTTGTGTAAACAGTCGAGGTTGGCTTGTCTCTTCTGGATGGGTTTGCCTCATCTGACCTCATCATTGCTCCCTTCTTCAGTGGGCTATTAGACAAAGAACTTGTTGTCACTAGCCTTCCAATGCATTGTTGTTATAGGATGCTCAGGATACTTCTTTGGGAATGTATAAGTATGAGGTTGTTCAACCTCAATAACACCACCATTAGCCTCTTTGAGCACATTCCTCAGGAAATGCACTGGAACAGCAGGAGCAGTTGGTTTATTGCCTTTTGCCATGCCAGCCACACTGGTCCTAGATGATGGCAGCAGTACTATGCTGCTCAATGGAATCTGCATAGGCCTTACTGTGCCTGTGGGGATGATTGGGACTGGGTTTGCTGACTCAGTCACTGTAACCTTTGGAAGGATCGGCTTTTCACCCTTCTTCTTTTCCTTGACCTGTCTTGGGCAAGACTAGTCTTCCATGACAATGTCCTCTTCTTAAGGAATGAACTCTACATCAATGGACCTTCTTAGGCATATCTTCTCCAGGAGAGGCTGTTCACTTTCCCACTCCCATTGCTACTTGATAGAGGTCCTTATGGGCCTCATTCCACTGTTTGGTCACTATTTACAGTTTGCTAAGAACTTAATTGAATGCAACCTGCACTACCCTAATAGGCCCGGTATGTACTAAGCATGGTAGAGTAAGCAACTGTTAGCATGAGTAAGCCAACCAATGGCATAAAGCCCTCCAGGAATAACTTTGGAGGTTGACTAATAGTGTGGGTCCAGGGGCAACTTGCTGACCCATCAGGTGATAGTACTGAGACAGGAAGGGAGCCAGGTAGGCTCAGAGCAAAAGCTCAGATAGAGTTGGACACGGTCTGAGGACCGGTCCCCTGACAGAAATTCAACTTCTTGAGTCTGAGACCAGTCTTCAAGTGCCAGTGTAGTGTAAGACAATAGTCAGACCTCAGAGTCTTTACACAATGAGTAAAGGCAGCTAATATTAACCTGTAGTGTAAGACAATAGTCAGACTACAGGTATAAGTGAGTAAATAGTCGACGGCGTATGGCTCACTCTCAGAGTCTTTACACAATGAGTAAAGGCAGCTGAGGGTGTTTGGCCGACAATCTGTATATTTTGTAGGTGAAAATAAAGTTTGCCAAAGTGACACAAATACCTCGAGCGGGCAGGGGCGCCGACACGAGGTGGTGTTTGACGAAAAATAATAAAGTAAAGTAAAAATAAAATAAAATAAAATAGGAATCGTACTTCAGGCTGTGGCATCTCCTCTAACACTCCCCCAGATGCCCAGACCAATCCTAGGCACATAGGCCTATCTTCCCAATGAGGTACTTGTGTGCGGCTTTAGGAAGGGATTTGGTGAAGAGATCAGCATAGTTTTCAGCAGATGGGATAGGGTTGATTGATACATTGCCTTCTCAGATGCGTTCACGAATGTAATGGTGGCGTATGTCAATGTGCTTTGCTCATGAGTGGCCCTTTGTGGATTGGACAAGTGCAATTGCAGATTGATTGTCAGCATACAGGGTGATCAGTAGCAGTTGAGGGAGGTTGATCTCCACGAGAAAGTTGTACATCCATAGACCTTGCTGAGCCCCACGAGTTAGGGCCATGTACTTGGCTTCCATCATAGATAGTGCCACAATAGGTTGCCTCTTGGAGCTCCAGGAGACTGGCCTGCCAGCTACCATAAAGATGTATCCACCTGTTGACCGCCAAGTGTCGTAGTCTCCCCCAAAATCCGCGTCCACGTACTCGACAGGCTTTACAGATCCTCCCTCAGTCCTTGAATAGGTAATCTTGTAGTCAAGCGTCCCTTTGACATATCCAAGTACGCGCACAAGCACCTTCCAGTGCTGCAGCCCTGGATTTGCCTGGAAGCAGGCAAGTAGACCTACTGCATAAGAGAGGTCTGGTCGTGTAGCTACCTGTGCCCACATCAATGCTCCGAGTAGCTTCCTGTACAGTTTGTCATTCATGTAGTGTCGCTCTGCGTCTGTTTGGGGAGCCATGGATTCCGTAAGCCTGATTCCTGCTGGGAGTGGCGTTGCATGGGGGTTGCATTCAGACATGCCAAAATGCTCAATGACTTGTTTCAAGTATGCATTCTGTGAGAGGGATATGGAGCCGCTGGATAGGTCGCATTTGATGGCCATGCCAAGGATATATGTTGGTTCACCGAGGTCTTTGATTTTGTACAGGGATGCTAGCTCCTTCTTGGCAGTTTCAGCGCCATCTGCAGAAGATGATATGCCAAAGATGTTGTCAGTGAACGTGTTAGTGACCGTGTGCTCGCCATTTGTTATCCGTGACCAAATGCAACTGTCTGCTCGTGATGTCGTGTATCCCAATTCCGTGTATGCATCATTGAGAGTGTGCCACCAATTGCGTCCTCCTTGCATTAAGCCATACAGGGTCTTCAGGAGAAGGCATACCTTCCCCTCCCCCCCTGCAAGCCCTGGAGGCACCTGCATGTAGATTGTGTGGGACGGCACACTGTTGAGATAGGCTGACACAAAGTCAACCTGCCAGATAGCAAGTCCGAGCTGGGCAGCAATGGCAATGGACATCCTAAGCAATTCTAGGCAAACCACCGCAGCATATGTTTCCTCAAAGTCCTCCCCCGCTACCTGAGAGAAGCCTTTAGCTACCAAGCGTGCCTTCCTCTTAACGATGTTGCCCTCTGCATCAAATTTGTTCATGTAAACCCATCTGCACCCAATAACCTTCTTACCAACCGGTACAGACAATGTTGGGACCAGCTTGAAGACTTCTCTGCTCTGCAGGATGGCAAGCTCTTGTTCCATGGCCAGTCCCCAAAGGTCTGGTCTGCGCATGGCCTCCGTGTAGTTGTCAGGGACATATGTGTCGTCATCTGCAGTTGATGAAATTGTGGCAACAAAGGCAAAGGCATCCTCAGCGAGGTATGATTTGGCTGGTGAGTCAGTGGGCTGTAGCCTTGCAAGGCAGTCAGATCATCAAAGTGCAGGCAGTTGTGGTGGTTCAGGTGGTGTGGTTGGGTCGAGGCGTTCAGAGCGTTGAGGATTGGGCTGAGTTGAGTCCTTTGAAGCATGTGGCATGGGTGTGGCTTGTTTGTCCTTATTTTGGCCTAGTCCAGGAGTTTCAGGTACGGTCTGCATGGCAGGGTCACAGATCTCAGGGTTACTGTGGAGTGGGCCATCAGTGTCACGGATGCATGGGGCAATAGGCTGGCATAAGGATAGTACTCCTGGCACGGAGGGGTCTGATGTTGGATGAATGTCAGATAGGAGGTCGTCTGTGCTGTCAAGTATTGTCAATGAACAATGGCCCGTTCCTTCGTCAAAGATCACATCGCGTGATGTGATGATACTGCGTGTTCCCTTGTCATACAGCTTGTATCCGTTATCTGAGTATCCCACCAGAACGTACTTCACGGAGCATGGGTCGAGTTTTGACTTCACTAACTCCTCTGGGACTTTGGCAAAGGCAATACAGCCAAAGGGACGGAGATGGCCTACATCCTGGCGCTTTTTGGTCCACCCTTCCTCTGGTACATGGTCTGGGTGGCATGAGGACGGGATCAGGTTACGAGTGTGGATCTGAGTTGATGCTGCCTCAGCCCAAAGTGACTTTGGAAGTTCACTATCAGCCAACATGCATCTTACTTCTTCAATCACAGTGCATATACTGCACTCAGCCAGACCATTTTGTGCGTGAGCGTAGGGTGTGGTGATGTTCATGTGGATACTGTGTTCTGTGCAGTACTTGATCCAGGCCTCGTTCACCCACTCCTTCCCTGCATCGATCCTGACCATTTTGAGCTTTTCCCCTGTTTGGCATTCTGATTTGATGTGGTATGCAGTGAATGCCTCGAGAGTGGTTGTGGAGTCCTTGCGGGAGAGGAAGAAGCCTGACATCCTGGACATAGCCCCGTCAATGGCAAGCATCATGTATGACGCTCCTCCCAGTGATGTAACTGATGCAGGTCCCCAGAGATCAATGTGTACGCACTGGTTGGGAGTAACCTCTGTTTTGATTTTGGCATCGTATGGACGAGCTGCGTGTTTGCCATATACACAGTCCTCACATATGCCTTTCGCATCCATACTCCCCTTAACTGTGAGACCGTCAACCAGAGTTTTCTGTGCCATATTCTGAATGCTCGTGATGCCAGCGTGACAGAAGCGACGATGCCATACTTTGATGCTAGCAGGTACATGTTTGGAGGATGCGGCCATGGCTTGGATAGTTGCGTCTGTGGCGTTGTCGAGTGTGTTTAGCATATACATCCCTCTGGTGGCATGGCCGATGAGTACTTCTCTGCCATTTGCATCCCGGAATACCGCCTTTCCACACAAGAAGGTGACTGTGAAACCAGCTTCATCGAACTTCCCTATTGAGATAAGGTTTGCCGCCAAATCAGGTGTGTGGAGTGCCTGTCTGAACACAAGTTCCGATGACCCATTCTTTGTTAAGACTGTCTTCTTGACTGTGCCTTGTCCAATGATGTGGAAAGCGCCTCCGACTGGTGCAGACTGGCCGCTCCTTGGTGTCAGCAGTTTCTTGTACTCGCAGAAGACATTTCGATCAACAAAACAATGATCTGTAGCTTCTGAATCAGCATACGTCGGTATCTTCCCTCCAGCTAGCATTCCCTGTATGTCTGGGATAGGGGTGAGGTCGCATATGGAATCTGCTGATTGGGCTGCCAGAGCATAGGTGACGTGCGAAGTCATGGCATTTGCAAGATTTGTGGTTGGGGCTGTGCCTGTCATGGCGGTGGCATTTTTAGCAGCGTTCAGGGTTGTGATTGCTTTCTCGCGGTTCCTGAAGCTCTGAGGGAATTGTCCCTCTTTACCTCCTCTAAGCCAATAGCAGTCCCCAATGAGGTGTCCTGAGCACTTGCAGTTTGGGTTTGTGCAGACAAGTTTCGATTTTATGGGCTTTATGGTCGCCTGGAGAGCTGTGGTTGAGGTCCCAGTCATTGGTTTCTGTATCCTGAGGTGTTCCCAGTGGACGTTTAGTCTGGCAATAAGTGTAGCAGAAGTGGTTGCAGAGTAGAGGCTAGCAACTATCGTGTTCCATGACTCGGGTAACGAATTCATTACGATTGTGCAAAAAGTTGCATCAGTGATTGCTGCGCCCTTTTCCGTTGCTTCCCTCCATTTTGTACGAAGGTTTTGGATATGGTTGGGGAAATTGTCGCCGTCCGTGAACATCGTGGCGCATAAACGGTTCTCTGCTCCCATTGCTGCAAGGTCGGACATCACACCATAAGTCTCAGTGATTGTCTTCCATGCCTCAGCCACTGTCCCATCCATTCTGATGCCTAGACCTATTGGGTTTTTACAATTGTTTATGATTAAGCTGAGTGTCCATGCATTGCGAACATCCCATTCATCCAGGGATGGGCTCAGGGATGACCACTTGGTCGGTTCTCCTTCCGGGACAGTGGTTGCGAGTTTTGTGGCGTCTTCTGTAGACTCCATTTTGGGATGGTTGGTAGTATCGGCCTTTTGTTGGGTAGTAGTGGAGGTGGTGTCGGTTTTTCTCATGGCAGAAGAAACAATGGTCCCTTCAAGGTATCCACGTGCGCCACGAGTGTGTGCCGCTATCAGAACCCTGTCCCTGAAGGCTGCGAGGTTGGTACTGTCGAACTGCGCATCTTCTGGGAAGATTGGCAGGTTGGATGCATTTGATGCTACATTTGCCAACATTTTTGTAGTGTAGTTTGTGGTTTTGTGTGTGCGTTTAAGCTGGTAAGACAGGAAAGAGGTTCTACAGCATTGACAAGACAAACGCTAGTGGGGCCCAATAACCTGTAGTGTAAGACAATAGTCAGACCTCAGAGTCTTTACACGATGAGTAAAGGCAGCTAATATTAACCTGTAGTGTAAGACAATAGTCAGACTACAGGTATAAGTGAGTAAATAGTCGACGGCGTAAGTAATAAACAGTGGCTCACCCTCAGAGTCTTTACATGATGAGTAAAGGCAGCTGAGGGTGTTCGGCTGACGATCTGTATATTTTGTAGGTGAAAATAAAGTTTGCCAAAGTGACACAAATACCTTGAGTGGGCAGGGGCGCCAATGCGAGGTGGTGTTTGACAAAAAATAATAAAGTAAAGTAAAAATAAAATAAAATAAAATAGGAATCATACTTCAGGCTGTGGCATCTCCTCTAACAGCCAGGCTAATGGATCTCATGTGGAACTAAATACATAAGTCAAATACCTTGGAATGATTGTGACCCCTGGTAGTGTTTGTAATGCAGTCCTGGAATATGCATGATGTATTGACTCTAAAAACATTAGTGATTTGTTGGAAGAAACTAAAACTTCAGAAGTTGGTGGATCTGGAACTTGTCAAATTGAGCACAAGGACATCAGACCTAATAGAATATAAATGCTTTAAATTGAAAAGACAGGACACTGAGTTCTTGTTATGTTTCATACATACTGAGGATTGGCTGCCCAATATCCTTTGGCTTGGCAGCCATTTCATCCCACTGTTCCACCACAGTGTTGGCCATAGTGGCAGGGGCACCAGCAATAGTGGGAACTAGAGCTGGGGCCACAAGTTTGGAGGCAGCAGTGTTGGCTGCAGTCTCACTGGGCACCATGTTGCTAAGTGGGGCAGTTAATTCTACTCCAGAAGCAGTAGTTCCTTCCAGAGCAGAGGATGTGAGGAGGGCAGGTGAGCCCTCCCTAGCTGCCCTTAGCATGAACTTTCTTCTCTCCTTTTCTACTACCAGTGTATGCTTCCCTTGTTCACCCCTATGGTACAGTCTCCCTTTGAGATCAAAGAAGAACTGCTGTGCCAACTTCATAAATACCTCCCATCTCCACCCTAATAAGTCCTTTGGCTGTTGTCCAGGATTTCTCAACCATTCCTTGACCAACTTCAGAAATAAACTCAGCATTGGGGTTGCCTATGCCTAAGCCAAGATGAAGACCAGAGGCATCAAGGTATCCCGAGAGTATTTTGCCATTGAGCATGGCCTGAAAATGGGAAAACTATAATTATCATGTCAATGACTAAGAGGAGAAATTATTTCTGTCATGACTTGGAATACTCTCTTCATCTACCCTCAATGCATGTGACATGTCAGCACAAGACAGCATTTCACTTTGAGATTATGTAATCATAGAATTACTAAGCCAAGGAGCTTAATGGTGTTTTGACTGTTTGACTGTCATCTCACCCCTTTCCCCTTTCCACTTGAGTTCTGGGATTAACCCACACTCATCCTTTGAACTCTGGGATTTCTCAAGTTCTTACCATTCCTTTCTCCTCTTTCTCAGCTTCAGGCCAAGAGCCTCTTTGACCTCATTCAAATTCCCTATCTTCAGGAAACACAAGCCTTGATTCTAGTTGTGCAGTGATCCAAGATCATAGAAATAGACCACAAAGACCCAATGGATAGAGAGTCAGGCTTGTATACTGACATACATATCTCTAATTATTGCTAATGCAGCTTATAGGTTGGACAAAAGTTCTGGAAACATCATTGTCTACAAGAGTGACATCTATTATTCATCAAACTCCTCTCACATTGTTTTGCTCCCACCCCAAGATCCCAGAATTGGAACAGAGCATACTGTATTCCAACTTGAAACTTCAATTGCAGAGGACTTCATGGAGCCCTTTTGGTGGACAGAAACCTTTGGATGGCTTGCATTTGTCCCTTGTAAACCTTTGTATATCAACTCTCTATTTGAACAACTGGCTAAAGTTCCCAAACACTTATATTTCTTTTTTTTGGATGGGTGGTCCAAGTATTCTCTTCCTCCAGAATTAAGAGATTCATGGGTCAAACTGGATTGGTGGCTGTTGTGCACAACCTCTGTCTTAGCCAAGGAGTTTGATGCTTCTATAGTATGGCCTTTTCCTCCTTGGGCACTTCATTACAATGTTGCATGTGGCAGACATAGATACATGTTGGCTGTAATCAAGAAGGGAAAAAATTGGTTCACAGTTTGGATGGGATTGCTGTCATATCTTATTGCCAAAGTCAGGTTGGCCAATGTCAGCGGTACAAATGTGTATTGGCAACTAGTGCTTACCAAAAGTGGCTTCACACCTGATACCATAGATATGCTTTTATCTTTGACAGTTTTTGATTTATCTCCAAACCCACAATGTGCTGGTGCATTCCTTGATATGACCAGTAAAAACACCAGACAACCATCTATAGAGTGGCTTTTGAAGTATAACATTCCTGTCTGGTATCACTCCAGAGTCAGACCAAGTACTCCAGAAGTTTTCAGTGACTGTGTAAAAGAAGCTGAGAAGTGTAATAGAGTTCAAAAGATTCAAACATTCACTGAGTGTAGATAGCTGGAAGCTGAGAACCAGAGGATTCAAAAAAGATGTAACATAGTTACAGCTGAATAGAATTCTGTGATTTCTCAAGTCACTCAAACTGAATCAGACTGATGTCTCGATTGCAACTAAAGTAACAAGAACCGCGACCCTCTTAAAAAAATCCAAACCATTATGACCCGCATTTTCCCGCATTTGGAATAACTCCGAAATCGGAGTTCGAACCAGTTGACAATGCAATGTCAGTCATTTTCCCTTCGATTATCGATCCCATGTCCACTCAAGACCAGCTTACGGAAAACTTGTGGTTTCTGAAAAAACTGCTCCGTTCAAACCCTCTTGACCCAAATTATTACGGGACGGGAAAACATGGATCTACCTTGAGCATCCTCAATGCTGTGGCAATTTACTTGACAACTGGTCAATCCGAAGACGCAATTGCCTGCTACTATCTAGACGCGCCCGCCACACTTATTCTGGCGAAAGGTGGATGTGTTAATGATGAAGATCGCTCCGCTGTCACAACATTCTTGAAGGAATTAACAGCAGCCAAAGACTGGCTCGATCTCATTCCTTTTCTCGCTCAACGCTGTCCTGACAAAGTCAACAAGAAAATCCGTACACTGCGTACATTCTTTGTGGATTATTTCGATTTTATGTGCCAAGCTGCCAAACAATACCAGCCTGACCCAGATTCTTCGACCTCCGAATTCTGTGGACGTTGGTCTCAGGCGTTTCTTAGAAAAAATGGATTGAATCAGACAGTACCCGCCGAAATTCCACAGACCCTTGTTGGAGTCCTTACTCTCTGCAAGGATTATCTTACGGGAAACCAAGAGTTTGGAAACACTCGTACCGCCTGGATAGATTTTATCCAGTTAGTGCGCGCCACTAAGACACTCTTTGACTCCCGATTTGCCCAGACATATGGCAATGGGATATTGAAACGACGTCTAGCAAAAGTGGCGCAGTATATTGATATCCATTACGCTATAAAGTTTCTTCGACAACTTGGGGGAGAGATTAATCTTGAATGGGTGACGGATGTTGGATATGGGACCGTCAAACGCATGGTGGATACTAGGGAAGTTGGGAATCGAATCAAGAAAACCTTTGTTGACGACTTGAAGTGGGAAAACGATGCAAAGGACATCTTGCTAGACAAGATGGATCTCTGGTATCCGGGTTGGAAGGGAGGTGAAAATGGATCCATCGAAGTCACCGCCTTCGTTCATCCCGAAATTCGCCTTATTCTGGACTTGTTCAAGCGCAACATAACCCGGAACCGTCATATAGTCATCGGGTGTAGCCAGAAGCGTTGCTTTGCATGTAAGCTCTGGATCAAGAAG
>QGOB01002011.1:0-12177 GCA_003313055.1 Termitomyces sp. MG145
ATACAGTCTGAAAGTGCATCCTCTAAAGAAAGTGCAGTGTCAGAGTTACCTGCTCTTGAAAATGAGGAGCAACCATTGCTTTTTCAAGCACCAGAAACACCTCCACTAGTGCATCCAACACCTCCAACACCTCCCACACCTCCCCCAGTACCTCCTCCAGTTCCTAGAACACCTTCACCAGCCCCCATACAGCCTGAACATGAATTAGTACAACCAGCTCCAGCTCCAGTTAGACCACGTCCCAATTGTTGAAGACAGGCAAGCACAGGGGACAGTATTGTCACTAAAGCTGGAATCCAAAGTCAGAAACTAGATTGCATTAAATACCAGAACCACTTGATCCTGGTTTTGAAGATGTTCAATTTGCTGGAATGGCTAGTTCTTCAGATCCCAGAACATTCAAACAAGCTATGAAATCTGAGGATGCTGACAAGTGGTATCAGGCTGCAGTTGATGAGTATGTCTCATTAGTTGCCAATGGTACATGGGAGGAATATGATTTGCCTGAAGGTAAAAAGGCAATTGGTTGTGGTGTTGAAGAACGACAGTTCGCTGTGAGCGGCTACGGTGAACGGCTGAGTGCATGCGTAGACAAAGGCTGTTGTATAAGAATCTAACTTGGTGAGGAACTAAATGTCCTCAACGAGTCTACATATATACAACGACTATCGGTCCGATGACTAATGAAGTATGACAAAGTATCACTAAGCAAGTAAGCGAATGACTAATAGACTTAGTAAGTATATTAGTAAGTATATGTCAGGTTACGAGAAAGTGATTACGAAGGTGTCCGAAAAGAAGAGCCTTAGTAAAAGTAATTACACTCACAATCCGCCGGATTACCGTTTCTAACATGTGGATGGGTATTTCGTGTCAAGCACAATGCAGATGGATCCATTGAACGCTTCAAAGCTAGGCTTGTTGCAAAAGGATATGCACAATGTCCTGGCATTGACTACAATGAAGTGTTTGCACCAACATTTCGACCTGCATCATTGAGACTCATCTTAGCTATTGCTGGCATTGAAGATATGGAGTTGCGCTCTGTGGATGTCACTTCTGCCTTTCCAAATGGAGACCTGGAAGAAGACATTTACATGCTTCAACCAGAAGGCTTCCAAAATGGAAAGAAAGTACTCAGGCTCCAAAAGTCACTTTATGGCTTGAAACAAGCAGGCAGGCAGTGGAACAAGAAACTACATGGAGCATTAACAACAATGGGATTTAAAAGACTTGAATCTGACCGTTCAATCTATCTCTATGTCAGAGGAGAGGTCAAAATCATTGTTCCCATTTATATTGATGACATTACATTTGCTTTAAAATCCACTGCTGCACTTGATTCTGCTGTGAATGACCTTCAAAAGCACTTCAAAATCTGTGACCTGGGTCCTTCCCATTTCCTTCTAGGTGTCCAGATTCATAGAAATCGCTCAAACCGCTGTATTTCACTCTCACAACGTCAATATATTGTTGACATGTTGGAGAGATATAAAATGAGTGATTTCAATCCTGTATCTACTCCAATGACACCTGGATTGAAACTCTCTAAAGCAATGGCACCTCAGAATGAAGCAGAGGTGGAGGAAATGCAGAATGTACCTTACTTAAATGCAGTTGGTTCATTGCAGTATCTTGCAACTATGACAAGGCCAGACATTGCCTATGCAGTATCATGTTTAGGACAATTCAATTCATTGGGCTGCTGTCAAGCATTTACTGCGCTATTGCAAAGGCACAATGGACTATCAACTCCATTTCAATGCTGATTCTGGCATTCAACCCTTTACTACATTTTGTGATGCCTCACATGGAGATTGTCCTGATTCAGGAAGGTCAACTGGTGGTTATTTAACTACTATTGGAGGGGGAGCTATTGGCTGGAGCAGCAAACTTCAATCTGTTGTTGCCTTATCTACAACTGAAGCAGAATACATTGCTGCTGTAGAAGCTGGCAAAGAGATTGTATGGATGCGAAATATCCTTCATGAAATGGGCTATACCTCTACTACCCCATCTCCAATGTTGATTGACAATCAATCAGCAGTCAGTGTTACAAAGAATCCAGAACATCATGGAAGGATGAAACATCTTGATCTCAGCTTTTACTGGCTCAGAGATGCTGTAGACGAGCAGAAACTTGTTCCTTATCACATCCCTGGATCAGAACAAGTTGCAGATTTGCTCACCAAACCACTTCCTTTGCCAAAAGTAAAGTTTTGTAGAGAGAAGATGGGAATTTATTGAATAATTGAAGATATGCTGGTTCAGGGTGTTAGAAATGGAAAAGTGACCATACCAGGAACTGAACCTAGGACCTCTTGGGTATGCGCCCCATATTATGCTCTAACCACTGAGCTATATGGTCTGGTTACACAAGGAGCTAGTAGGTTACATATAAGTACCTTCTAGGCATGAGATGGTTACTACTACTGCCACTAGGGTTCACTGCAGGAACTGGAACACAGGACAGTTTGTGTAGTTAACTCAGAGCTCTAAGCTGTCAGATGACTTGACCTGTCATCATCTAACACAGGGGGGAGTGTTAAAATGTGCTATATATTTCCAGAGTTCACCACCATACCCATCTCTTTCCATTCTGTCAGTTCAGCTTGCTTCCATTCTGTCACTCCAGCTTGCTTCTATTCTGTCACTCCAGCTTACTTCCATTCCAGCTTTCTGTTACTATTGACAACTTCCATTCCATCTTGCTGTCACCTCTGACTGCTTCCATTCCATTCATCTGTCACTTTGATTACTTGATTCATTCACACACTCTTAGTATATAAGGTAGTTAGTTTTACCTGGAGTCCTCAGTTTCTGACTTTGGATTCCAGGTGTGTATTGCAACTTATATTCAATGCAATCTAGTTTCTGACTTTGGATTCCAGCTTTAGTGACAATACTGTCCCCTGTGCTTGCCTGTCTTCAACACTACCCTCTGAACTTGTGCTCCCCTCCCCAGAGCACTTTCAAACCTCGCGCGCATTGCTACTCGTACTCTGGAGCGTCTGGACCTTGCCCTGGACCACTTGTAGCTGTACCGGAGCTCCCGAGAAGCCCCGGACCTGTACTTGGCCTCCCAAGCTCGCCTAGTAAGGACTTGCCAGTGTAGCTGAGCCCCCATTGTCAGCGGGACCTAACAACAGATGGCCAGCGGCAGGAAGTCCAGTTCCTTGTGACCAAGCTTTATGCCACTGCCTCCCTCATCCTGGGGCTCCCCTGGCTCCATGCAACCAATCCCCGAATCAACTGGCAGAATCTCATGCTCCACCCTTGCCAGCGACCTGCACCTGCCCCGGACCCCATTCCCCTTTGTCTTACCCCAGGTACAGATGCCCCAGAGCACCCCGCATACCTGCCGCCGACACCCCACCAACTCCGCTTGACCTCCACCCAATCCCTTGTCATCAATGCCTGGCTAGGCGGCCTCCATGACATGCTACCCGCCCTTGTTGACAGCGGGGCCACTGGGATATTTGTCAGTGAACGGTTACGGCTACTCCCTAGCCTCCTCAGGAAGCCCCTGGAACTCCAACTTTTCAATGGGAATGTTGCCACCTCCGGCCCCATCACCCACTCCCACTCTGACACTCTTCACCTCAAAAATGGCCTCCAGTTCCCTGTGAACCTCCTGGTCACTGTTAGAAATGGAAAAGTGACCATACCAGGAATTGAACCTGGGACCTCTTGGGTATGCGCCCCATATTATGCTCTAACCACTGAGCTATATGGTCTAGTTACATAAGGAGCTAGTAGGTTACATATAAGTACCTTCTAGGCATGAGATGGTTACTACTACTGCCACTAGGGTTCACTGCAGGAACTGGAACACAGGACAGTTTGTGTAGTTAACTCAGAGCTCTAAGCTGTCAGATGACTTGACCTGTCATCATCTAACACATCCCCCTGACATGGCAAGTCATATGACTTATTACTCACAATTCCATTAAGTAAGCAGGCTGACTTAAGCACAAGGAAGTGCCGGGGCCCATAACCTGTTAGAAATGGAAAAGTGACCATACCAGGAATAAGGAGCTAGTAGGTTACATATAAGTACCTTCTAGGCATGAGATGGTTACTACTACTGCCACTAGGGTTCACTGCAGGAACTGGAACACAGGACAGTTTGTGTAGTTAACTCAGAGCTCTAAGCTGTCAGATGACTTGACCTGTCATCATCTAACAGTCACCTCCTTTCCGGAGTCAACCCCAATTGTCCTCGGACTACCCTGGCTATGTGACGTCAACCCCGACATCAACTGGGAGGACCTCACAATGACCTTCCCCAGGCCTGACGCCAGCCTGGCCACCACCATTCCTCTCAAACTTCACACCACGGAGGGTCAGACAACACTGAAGCCCCCCACGACCCAAAAGGCGGCTCCGGACCACTCTGGACTCCAATCCCACGACTAATTTCCCCTTTCTCCCCTAACATCCTCTGCAGCCGGTACAAAGGCCCCTCCTACCCTGCTCCAGGCCCCAAAACATCTACTCCACCCACCTCTGGCGACGCGCCCGAAAAACCCCTCGGCTCCGCTGACCTGAACATCAAAATCATAGGCCTGGAACCCTTCACGCGCATCCTATGGGACGGCACCCCAGCTTTCCAACTACATATATCTCCAGCCCTCCCTGAAGAGCACCTCCACGCTGAGGACACCCCTGCCAAACCCAAAATGGAGGAACAAATCTTACACAAAGTAGTTCCTCCCGAGTATCATGAGTTTGCCGATGTCTTCTCTGAAGGGAGTGCCAAGGAACTTCCCCCCACCAATCGTACGACTATACAATCAACCTCAAAGAGGGTACCTCGCCCCCGTTTGGCAAGGTCTACAATATGTTCAAAGTGGAGCTCCGCACACTCAAGGACTACCTTGACAAGATGCTTGGCAAGGGATTCATCCAACCCTCAAACTCTGCTGCCAGAGCACCCATACTATTTGCAAAGAAGAAGGACAGCTCCCTCTGACTCTGTGTCGACTACCAGGAACTAAATAAAGTCACTAAAAAGAACTGGTACCCCCTCCCCCTCATTGGTGACCTGGGCCAAAATCTACACCAAAATAGACCTCCGATCTGGTTACAACAATGTGCGCATAGCTCCGGGACACGAATGGAAAACTGCCTTCTGCACCTGCTACAGACTCTTCGAATACCTTGTCATGCCCTTTGGAATGACCAACTCTGCTGCTACCTTCCAATACTTCATAAACAACATCTTCCATGACATGAGCAATGTTTTCATGATCATGTACCTCGATGACATCCTCATCTATTCGGACTTCCTTGACAATCACCAGAAGTGCGCCTTCCACATTATGGAGGTAGAGTATCTGGGTGTGATAGTCTCCCCGGACGGAGTGCACATGGACCCAGTCAAGATCCAGGCCATCCTCAACTGGCCACCACCCCAGAACATCAAGGAGGTACAGTCCTTCCCTGGGCTTTGCCAACTTCTACCGCTGGTTCATAGATAACTACTCTGGCATTACAAAACCCCTTAACCAGCTCACCCGGAAGGACACTCCATGGAATTGGGACAGCAAGTGCTAGAGCATATTCGAACTTCTCAAATCTGTCTTCACCTTCACTCCAATCCTCCAGCACTACAACCCCTCTCTCCCCATTGTCTTGGAATGCGATGCATCCTCTTACAGATGGACCCTGGCAGCAGCAAGCTCCACCCCATCACCTTCTACACATGCTCAATGATCCCGGCAGAGCTCAACTACGACATCTATGATAAGGAGCTGCTTGCCATAGTCAAAGCCTTCAAGCAATGGTGGGCCTACCTCGAAGGAGCACCCCACCGCATCCAGGTCTACTCCAATTACAACAACCTCCAGTACTTCATGACCACTAAACAGCTCAGCCACCACCAAGCCTGCTGGTCAGAAACCCTTTCAGAGTACAACTTCACCATCCACTACTGCCCTGGCTACCTTGGAGCCAAACTCAACGCCCTCACCTGACGACCGGACGTCTACCCAAAAAAGTCATTTGAGGCGGAGCAGAACTCCTTTAACCACCAAGTCATCATCTCCCTGGAGCACCTTTGCACCATGCTGATTATGAACAAAGAAGGAATCCTACACCAAATCTGCAACGCACCCTTAGACCCCTTCTTCACTCAGCACAACCCCCAGAACACTCCAGAAGGCACCCCGCCAACCCCATTAACCTTCACCCTATCCCCTGACAACTCTCTCCTCCTCCGGGATGGTCAAATCTAAGCCCCAGACCACAAAAAGATACACCTCGACATCCTCTGACAACATCATGACCATAAGCTGCAGGGACACCCGGGATTCCATAAGACTGTTCAGCTTATCTCCTGGACTTACTTCTGGCTGGGACTCAAGCACGACGTCACCTGGTATGTCCGAGCCTGTGAATCCTGCCTCCAGGCCAAAGTTCTCCATCATTGCTCCTATGGCCTCCTCAAACCCCTCCCTGTCAGCCACTGCCCCTGGTCATCAATCTCCCTAGACCACATCGTCAAACTCCCCGACTCCGACGGCTTCAATGCCATCCTCGTGGTGGTTTGCCGCCTCACAAAACAAGCCATCTTCATTGCCTGCCACACCATTGACGATGCCCTGGAGTTTGCCCAGAGCTTCCTCAAACATGTGTTCTCCAAGCATGAACTCCCCAATGACATCATCTCCAACCACGGTCCCCTCTTCATCTCCTGGTTCTGGCAGTCTCTGTGTAAGGCCTTGGAAATAAAAACTAATCTATCCACTGCCTATCATCCAGAGACTGACGGACAGACCAAACGCGTGAATCAGACCTTGGAGCAATACCTCCGCCTCTACGTCAACTATCAACAGGACAATTGGCGGCACGACCTGCTCCTGGCCGAGTTCACTTACAACAACACCCCCCACTCCGCCACCAGAGTTTTCCCCTTCTACACCAACAAGGGCTACCACCCCTGACTCACCCTCTCCCTCAACAACATCCCCTTGCATGTTGCCCACGAGGTCACGAAAGACCTCTGGTCCCTTCACAAGTTCCTTGGGGACAAAATTGACACCACTAACAAAGCCTACACCAAGCATGCTGACTCCTGCTGTAAGCCCACTCCTAACTGGCCCCCCAGAACTTGCATATGGCTTGACCGACGCAACATCAAAACCTGCCAACCCTCCTCAAAGTTCGATCACAAGCATTTTGGACCCTTCAAAATCCTCCGGAAGGTTTCGACGCACGCCTACAGACTCGACCTACCTGCGGCCCTTAAAAGACTCCACCCAGTGTTCCATGTCTGCCTCCTCAAAAAATATGCCCTGGATTCCTTCTCCAGCCAGCGACCCAAATGACTCCTGCCAATCGAACTTGAAGGTGACGCCCAATATGAAGTCAATCAAATCCTTGATTCCTGGCAAGTCCGCAACCAAACCCTCTACCTTATGCATTGGAAAGGTTATGGCCCCAAGGATGACACTTGGGAACTCCACAAGAATCTCTCCAGAGCTCCCCTGGTGCTCTGGAACTTCCACCGGCAGCACCCCAACAAGCCCTGGGACCCCTAGGACTAGGACTTACAGACGGCAGTAGTGGGCCTAACCCCCACCTCTGGATTTACCAGGGATGCTACTCCCACCAGTACCCCTAAGGCTTTTTTTTACTCTCTCTCATATAGCCTTCAACTGAGTCACAATACTCCAAGAGATGTATTTTGGACCAATAAAAAATAAAAGAAAAGAAAACAGCGACAATATGTATGTACAGACACTAAAAGTACAATATAGGATGCGGGCACCTGGAGACACAAAAAACAAGAAACCACCCCCTCACCCTACTTGCTCAAGCTCCCCCACGCCACTCCCCTCCTTCAGAACTGCCATCTCCTTGACCAGCATGGCCACCTCCATTTGCACTGCCACCGTCGCTATATGGTCCTCCTGCCATAGCAGGGGCTCGCCCACATCCACCACAACTTCCAGCCAAGTCCCTGGGGCCACTATGTTCTGCTGGCAGTGCTCTGCCAACACATGATCCAACTGCACCCTCACCACATCCCGCTCTCCCCACAACCCCTGCAACTCCGCCTGGACTTCCTGCACCTCCATCCCCGCCCTGGCCCTCAGCTCCTGTCTTGCCACGTCCTGCTCCCTCTGGACCTCCAGTAACTCCACATCCCTCCACGCGACCTCCCCCATCAGAGCCTCCGCCCACCGACATACTGCCTCCTTTGCCACCAAATCCCCAGGGACCGTTGCTAGGGATGCAGGGCCCATGAGCCTCCCAGTCTGAGGGGAATACACATGCTTTCCAGGGGGGCCAGCCTCGGAAGAGGAAGACCTTTGTGAACACTTGAAGGGCCAACCGGAGGAGGAGGATGCCTCGCCGCTTGCCGGAACCGACCCCCAACCACCTTGGTGCCCCTTGTGGCGGCCCTATCTTCACCACCACCCCAGACCCCACACCGCTCCCCCCAGATTCCTGACGACCCCCCCGCACATGCCTGGACCTTGGAGCTGCCATCATCCAGGCTAAGACCCACTCCACACCCCACCCCTGTTCCTCCGCCACACAGGTCGCCTTTCAAAGTTGCAACACCAAGCATCTCTTATGGCAGGCCTGGCAGGCCTCACACACGGAGGAGTCATGTTGCGATCCTGCCTCTGGAGCAGTGAACTCGCAGGGGTCTCCCCAACAAGCACAGAAGACACACTAAAAAGGACCCAGATCAGCCCCAAAACATGCAACAAGGAAGGACCACCTACCGGACCATGCTCCTGACACCACGCGAGGGTTGGGGGACCGCAGACCTGGGCCAATGCCTCTGCCACCTGCTCCGGCATCGCTGCCTCCTGGAGGACCTGACGCCCCAGAGATAACGCCTGAGCATTGCAGCAGGCTGACTGCAGCGCTACCACCTCCGGATGGGGTGAGACCTGCTGGGACAGGCCTGCCCTTGGGGTTTGCATTGACACCTCTACACCTGAGTTAGCACTGGACAATGAGGGAACATCTCACTCATGTTGGCGGAGCATTGCTGACAGTTTGCAGGCATCCCGCCACCAGTCAAAAGCTGCCCATCACACCTCATACTGCTCCCAGGATGCCACGTGGTTATCTTTGGAGGAGGGGGGAGTGGGGGGGCCTGAGGAGAAGTCGGAGGAAGACATGGAAAGAATGGGAAACTAACCCCAGTGAGCCCTCCTTTTTATCCTCCCAGGACAGCTTCTGGATGGCCACCGCATAACTTCAACATCAATTCCAACAACTTCTGGGTCAGCACTAACTTTGGGTTTGAATTTCCATGGCACTGCCACTGCAGCCCTCATCCCAAAGGGTCTCAATGCTGAAGGGAGTGTAATGTCATGACCCCACCATCTCTGGACCCTCATATGCTGCCCCAACCCTGGCAATCACCTCCCCCGCACCCCTCACACACCTCCAAGGCTGCCAATGACCTCACAATGCTGCACCAGCAACACCCATGGCCATCTCCGGACAGACCCCCAGGCATCACCAGATCCCGACATCTCAGCCGACACGTCACCCCGAGGCTTCCCTGCCACTGGATACATCCGAACCCCGGCATCCCAGCCATCATGTAACATTCCACAACATTCCTCCTGCAAACTGCCGGCATGTCACCAGGCCACCTGCTTCTGTAGCGTCGACGGGCGCCACTACCATGCACTATGACCGCCAACCCGCCCTATGCAAGACAGCTGCAGCCTGTGCCAGCATGCCCCGACAACCGCCATGACACCAGGGCTGGAAGCCTGTCCCAGGACTTAGCTAGAGGACAATCAGATGCTACAATCCCGGGCCAGAACCCTGCCCCGGGACTTAGCAGAAGGGTAATATATAAACCATAGACTAGCATATGAGTCGGGTAGTCTTGATATTCACCATAGTTCTCCATAGTCTCTGTTTCTGTTCCGGCCTAGTTTTGTGTCTCCGTCTCTCTCTTGTCTTGTCTCTCGTATCTTGTCTCCATGCCTTGTACTTCCGTTCTGTGACTTGTATTCCTATTCCATATCTCTCCTCTATCTCTCTACTTCCTGTCTTGTATCTTTTCCTCTTTATCACTATCTCTGTTCCATATCTTTCATCGTCTCCCAGTTTCCTGATCAATCTATCTCCTATCTGTTCCATACCTATCCCTATCAACTTCTGAACCTACTTCCGTTCCCCAATCAATACAATCTTCCTGTTCCCCGTTCCCCCCTCCACTAAAAACCCCAATCCTCTGAACTTGTGCTCCTCAACCCAGAGCACTCTCGATCTCATGCGCATCACTACTCATACCCCAGACTGTCCAGACTTCACCCCAGACCACTCGTAGCTGTACCAGAGCTCCCGAGAAGCCCCGGACCTGTACTTGGCCTCCCAAGCTCGCCTAGTAAGGACTCGCCAGTGTAGCTGAGCCTCCATCATCAGCGGGACCTGACAGGCCTGCTCCATGCACCATCAAGCAAACTCAATCTTTTCTTGGCTTTTGCAATTTTTATAGAAAGTTCATTGAAGGATTTGTGTCAATTGCACAACCATTATACCATATCACAAGAAAAACCAATAAATTTCAATGGCCAATGACATGTGAAATGGCATTTTGTACTTTGAAAAAAAAACCGACTTCATTTCCTATACTATCTCCTGCCACTGATGGCAATCCATTTAAAATTGAAGCTGATGCTTCTGATTATGTGTCAGGAGCAGTGTTGTCATAAAATATGAATGGAAAATGGCACCCTATAGCATATTATTCCAAAAGCTACTGAAGAAACTACAAAATACATGATAAGGAGATGTTGGCAATCATCAGGGCATTAGAAGAATGGATGGCACCTTGTTTAAAGAATTAAACACACACTGGAAATATGGATAGACTATAAGAATCTTGAGTACTTTTTAACTGCACAAAAATTAAACAGACAACAAGCATGATGGTCTGCATGTTAAAATGTGCTATACATTTCCAGAGTTCACCACCATACCCATCTCTTTCCATTCTGTCAGTTCAGCTTGCTTCCATTCTGTCACTCCAGCTTGCTTCTATTCTGTCACTCCAGCTTACTTCCATTCCAGCTTTCTGTTACTATTGACAACTTCCATTCCATCTTGCTGTCACCTCTGACTGCTTCCATTCCATTCATCTGTCACTTTGATTACTTGATTCATTCACACACTCTTAGTATATAAGGTAGTTAGTTTTACCTGGAGTCCTCAGTTTCTGACTTTGGATTCCAGGTGTGTATTGCAACTTATATTCAATGCAATCTAGTTTCTGACTTTGGATTCCAGCTTTAGTGACAATACTGTCCCCTATGCTTGCCTGTCTTCAACAGGTTATGAGCCCCGGGCTCTAAAGCTTTAATCCATAATTTTTAGGTTGATTACTTTGTGTCTGTGCTAAAGTCCTTATAGTGGTTGCAGTTCCCTCTAGTTACATAGACTCTGAACTTTTGGGCTGGCACTCTTAAGTGGGGCCACTTTATCTCGCCAGTGAAGCCTGACATGCCTAACTGGGAGGTGTTACAATTGCAGAGTCTGCAGTTAGATAGTTAGCTTTACTATACCTCATCTTCCTGCTGCACCACTCCTGAGGACCTTACAGGAACCCTGCCAGTTTATTAACTGGATTGTGGCTGTATTCCTTCTGGCATACTAGACCTTGGTGATCTACATCTATTGCTTTTTTAAGCACTTTCAGACGCTTTTCTGCCTGCATTCTGCACTATTCAAACCCTCTATCAACTCTCACTATGCCTACTTCTATTCCAACTTTCACAAAACTCAACTCTCACAACTACAATTCCTGGGTTGGGGAAATGGAAGCTTATCTCCGCTCTCAAAATGCCTGGATGCCTATTTCTATGCCTTCTTTAGCTCCTGAACTCTCTGACAAACCTACTTCAGAAGAGAAAAGGGAGTACAGAGAATGGCAGAAAGAATCTAATGCTGCATCTGGTTTGATTTATTTGATGGTGGAGGATGATCAAAGAATCCATCTCAATGATCTCAAAGATCAGCCAGACAAAATGTGGGAGGCTCTCAAGCAGATACATCTGCAACAACGCCCTGGCACATGCTTTAATGCCTATGATGACTTGTTTTCCATCAGAAAAAGAGAGAAAGAGAATTTGCAGACTCTGATCAATAGAGTTGAGAATGCAATAAAAAAGATTCAGGATTTGCGCCCTA
>QGOB01000214.1:0-47683 GCA_003313055.1 Termitomyces sp. MG145
TGATGTTACTTTCCCAAAGTTTCTTGCTGCCTGGATGTCTTCTACGTGAGTTAGTAGTGCGTCATCTGTCGAGCTGCATGGACGTCCTCCAAACTGTGTCGGAGGGACAAGGTCATATTTGCCTACCATGTAGCTTAGCCTTCTTGCTATTATGCTCTCCAGTACCTTGCCCATACACTCAAGCAGCTGGATAAGCCTGTATGCCCTGGGTTCTGAGTAGTCCGGTTTGTTCGGCTTCCGTAGTGCAACTGCTACTGCCTTCCGCCAAGGTTTCGGGTGGTGTCCAGCCTCAACGCAGTGGTGCATCAGGGCAAAGATCGTCTCCTCGTCTGACTCCCATGCCCAGCGTACTGTATTGAAAGGTTGTTGACTTACCCCTGACGCTTTCTTCACGCTGTGTCTGTAGATTGCCTCCCTTACTTCTGCCCGTGTGACTCTGGTGTGTAGTAAGTCATGGTTTTGTTGGTGCGCTAGGTCTGGTTCGTCATTGTTTTGCAACGCCGGCGGTGGTTTGAACAGTGCTTCGCGTAGCGCGTCGCACTTATCTTCATGTTCAATTGCCAATTCGCCTGTGCTTCTTTTTATTGCTGGTGATGGATAGTTTCTTGTGCCTTTCGACCATTCCCTTAGTCCCCACATCTTTTGTGGAGTGGACTCCTCGAGCATGTTGTTTATCCATTTCCGTTTCTCATGTTTGTAGAGTCTCCTGAAATAGTTAGTGACTTTCCGGATTTCTCGGTCTATTTCTGCATTTTGGGTGCCCCACTGAGCTTTGTACACTCTCTGGTTCTCCCGCAAGGTCATCCTTTTGTCGTTGGCCTCTGTTAGTGCCTCTGTCCACCATGGGCGTGCTTTATTTGATGGTTTCCTTTCCTTCGCCGTCCCCTCAGTGGCTCTCATCATGGCCGCTGTTATCAGTTCTACGTCGATATCTAGTTCTTCTGGGGTGCAGTTAGTGCTCATGTCTCGTAGTATTTCCCACCTTTCAGCGTTTGTCGCCATTTCATGAGTGAAAGCATCTTGCCAGTCTGCTGACTTTGTATCTTTGAAGTTGTACCTGCTGCCCATGATGTTCTGTATCTCCGTCGATCCGTGATCTATCATCCATTTTAGTGCGAAATGGTCAGATCCGCAGGCCAGGCTTGGGTCTATTGCCCATTCTTTTGCCGCGTCTAGTGCCATAGCATCCGCGTTTGCCCACGTTAAGTCAATCACTGACGTGGCTCCTCTCCTGCGGTGCTCGTGGTATGTGCACTCCCCTTTCTCATTGAGGATTGTGAAATCGTGATTTTGCAGCCAGTCGACCATTTCTTGGGTCTTGTTTGTCGGTTCCTGGTCGTTTTTGCTCCATATTGGGTGGTGTTGGTTCCAGTCGCCGCTGATGACAACTGGTCTATCTCGTGGGATCGTGATCTCCCTGAGCCTGTCCACTGCGTCAGTCTGTGATTGACCCTCTCGTGCTTTGGGTTGGTTATAGATGTTGATGATTGTCACTGTCGGGTAATTAGCTTGTGAGATGTCCAGTACTTGGATGTCTAAATCCTTTGCAATGTCCGATCGTAATGTTACCGTGAAGTCCTGCCTCCTTTTGGTATACGTCATCACTCTTGGTCTTCTGTCATCTGGTATGGTTGCTGTTGGTAAGATCGGGGTCCAGGCTGCCAGCGCCACTGGCCCTTTCTGTCCATTACCTATCGCACCCCACCATGGTTCTGTAACCAGAATTATGTCGAATTTGTCTATGAAAGTGTTTAGCATGGTATGACAGACTGTGTTGCTGCGGTTAGCGTTTAGTTGTGCAATTCGGATTGGTTTGGTTCTCATAAGGTTGGGACATTACTGGTTTCAGAGCTTTCTGTGGCCTCTTGTCCCTCCATCTCGTCTGCCCAGGATCCCACATTATCTTCTTCCCGTCGATTCAGTAGGTTTTCGAGTGCCATGAATCTGTTTGTCATCTGTGCCGTTGATTTGTTGCCCTTATTGGTGCTGTTTGTTCCCATGTTCTTTGCAGTCGTTTCCCTCCTCTGTCGTTCCCGTCCCTGCGTTTCATCTATCCCCCCTACTATCCTCTCCCCGTCTCCGTGCTCCTCTTGTCTCCTCTCACCCCCTTTCTTCTTCCTCAGCGCCACTCCTCCCTCCAGGTTACTTCCTTCCTTCTCCCTTGATATCATCTGGTATCTTTTCCTCTGTGGGCAGTTTCTCTCCGTTGCTGGATGTCCACCGCCGCAGTTGGTGCATCTTGGGTTTTCTGTCTTGTGTTGGTCATCCGTTTCTTCATCTCCTCCCACATTCATGCATTGGTTCTCCTCCTGTTGGTGCTCCCTTTCGCTGTGGTTCCCTGCACATTTCCGGCACTTTACTGGGTTCTTGCAACATGATACGTGATGTCTGAAAGCCCAGCAATTGCTGCATTGCAGCACCGGTGGTCTGTCCGCGTGATGTACGACTTCACAGAAGTTCGTGTACATAGCCACGTACCTTCCTGCTAGCACAGCCTTTGCATCCTCTTTCCTTGCAAACTCCAGTACTACCGAGGAGTAGTTTTTCGATCTCAGATCTGCTTCGGTGCGAAGCCACCTCGGTTTGCCTAAAAGTTCGACTTTCGACATGATTGGGTTGAACCTCTTGATTTCCTCCAGTAAGTCATCGGGGTTGTTGATGTCATTTTTGCCTTCTCTCCCCGTCCATACGCCGTTGATCCTGACTTTGTATCGTCTGTCATCTGTGATCATCTCGATGGTGTGGGCTGGCACCCTGAAGATGTCGATGAATACATCCGCGTGTTGTCGCAGCTCTTCGCCTTTTTGATCCTCTCGGAGCATAATGACGAGGTTCTGGTTGTAGTTGTAATGTGCTGAGGCGACGCATAAGTGCTTTGTGCTGTCCGTGCTTGCTAGGTGGTTGTTTATGAGGTTTACGAGTCTGCGTGGGTTCAGGTAGTTTGTGTCGAACTTTTTGCCACGCGGGATGACGATAAGGCGTGCTGGGTGGTATTGGTCTTTGGGAGAGCGGGGTGTATTGTGCTGGTATTGCGTTGTGGTTTTGGTTTGGGTTTTATCGGCTGCGGCGGTGGCTTTTGTGGGTCTGTAGGTTGGCCCCGTGGCGATGACTGTCTTCGCCCCTTGTACCACTGGAGGTCCTCTTCGGTCTTCCCCTCTCAGCTTCAGTCTCTCTTCTTGACTCACCACCAGTGTATTCACTACCTTGGCCAGGTCTTTGACTGTCAAACGTAGTTCCGCGGTTTCCTGGAGTGCGCGCGAGGAATCAGCATTATCATCTGTACTTTGCTTCTCACCTGCTGCAGCGAGCTCCGGCATGAGTTTCTTCACGATCCCGTATGCAATGTCGAGTGTGCGTGCACCCCATGCGTGGTGGTCGGAGAAGTGCTGGAGTTCCCTGCATAGGTTTTCAAGCTGGTATATCACTATCGCCTCTGCCTCTACCGCCGACCTTACTTCCACCTCCATCTCCGAGTCCGTTTCCGTCTGCGCCTCTGGCTGTGCTTCTGGGCGTCTCCTTGGTCTCGTTGGTGTTCTCAGGTCGTGTTCCTCTGGCTGGTCGAAGACATCTGTTTCACGCTGTTTTCGTCTGCCTAGTACTGATCTCGATGGTGAAGGGATTGTATATGTGGTTGTTCCTGCACCTGGGGTGCCATTTGGCTTCCCAGTACGTTGTTTTATTACGCTCTCGCTTTACATTCGTACTGCGAAGGACTATCCTCCCCTTTACTCGACCATGGGAATTTCACGGTCAGGTGGTGGTTGCGGATCAAGAGCTCTGGATCAATGAATGAATGAATGAATGAATGAATGAATTTGATTTTAACCGCCGGCAAGCCACAATGCTGGGCTAAGAAGCGGGGGTAAAGTAATGTATGTACTCTACTCCAGTAATGTAAAATATTGTCCATCTTGCCAGAGGCGGCGGATCAATGAAATCAGGGATATGATCCTGATTCCGATTCGGAAGAAAACGTTGACACCTGCGGGCCACATGGTCGTCAACCACGAGACTACCTGCAGGCGGCATCTACCCCCTGGAATGGTCAAGAAAGTGTGTCCAACCCAGAGGTGTCATGGTCGGGATAAAAAATTATTTTGAAACCCCATTTCTCCCAAAAACCTGTGGTTCCTTGTGAAACCTCTAGATTATTGGTTGGCATGGGTTTGGCCATACAAAAAGATTGAAAACTCCGCATTATCATGAATTGCCGCCGCCGATCGGGAAGTGTGACAAACACATACCATGGATTCAGGGCCGGACGAAGTCGGATCTGTGTCAGGGCATCATTGGAAATGCATCTCCCTTCACAAGCTCGGATTTCGACTCGTATGAATTGGCAAACAGATTCAGGTTGACCCAAAGTTTTTTCGACGATTCCAGCTCAGATTACTTCAGAAGAAAATGAGACAACAATAACACACTTTTTGGTGGGAAGATAATTTGGTCCTGAATTGAACCTGCATGGGTTAAGTTGGCCTTATTGTCGAATGAATGAATGAATTTGGCTTATGCCGCCGGCAAGCCGGAATACAGGACTAAGGGGCGGGGGTAGAATAACGCTAGTACTGCCTTATTTGTCGAAGAATTGGTCTTTCTTGTTCGACGGAAGGGGATACATTTGGGATACATGGCCACGAACAACAGTCGTCTGGCAAAATTGATGGAATTTATTACATAAAATCCAATCTTTAAATTGATCAATGCTGAGTCAGCCTTGGATTATAAAGGGCCGCTCTCCCCGCTCAACGGTTCAAGACGCCATGTCTGCCACCGCTGCTCCCGCCAAGAGAACTTTGAACGAGGAAGAGCTTCCAGACCATCTTCAAAGACCTCAAGGTCAACTTAGGCCGATCTATTCGGTATTTGATTGTCCTCTTCGTTACCTCCAGGATGACGTCTGAAGTTTACCCAAGGGGTGGCGGAAGCGCCAAATGGAAGTGCTGAAGAAATACATTCCGCAGGAGCTCTACATTGAACAGCTCCCTCCATGGCTGATCAACCGTAATTTTCCTAACACACAATTCGTCCCTCCAATCGTCTATCTGGGATTCGAGATCACTTTACCAGACGAGGATGACACAATCACGAACGTCTTGGGTGCGTGGGACTTTCTCAACGTTCATGCAGGCGACGAGCTAGTCAAAATTTGCTACGTCGATTCTAATCTACATCGTCGCAATGCAAGACCGTATAAACCAGAAGCTATAGAGAAATTGGCCGGGGTCCTCAATCGTCGACCTCGCTTGTACATTTCTATGGACAGACCCTGCTGGGAGGTTCGAGAACATTATCATGCGTACAGTATGTGACTGTTTTTTTGCTTCGGCCTGCTAGTCCTGAAAATACCCTAGTCTAAGCTCCATGCTTCAGGGGCTGTTTCAAGTGACATGTATCGTTCTCGAACTGTAAATGACTTCATATTCGCGAGTTGTATGTTCATTGTTTGTCCCGACAAAGGCGTAACTTGAGTGTCTTCTTGAAGAGTTAAATGGTCGATACTTCCGGCACACTTTGCGTGCGAACAGCTGGGGCATGTATCACATATTATCGATGTTTTTTGTTTTGAGGAACGTTACCCTATCACGAGTGACCCTGTGACCCACGCCATTGCCAGAGCCGTTGGCGGGACGGGTGGGAATGAAAACCCCCCTCATAGCTTGAGCTAAGCCCATTGGTCCAGGAGGGAATGCATTTACGCACACTTGTTACTTAACAGTAGTGTGCGACTCGATCACTTTTTTGGATAATACCCACTAAAACCCCCCAGTGGCTGAACAGGGGCGGGATTCGATCTCATGACTTCCTGCAAATTGTCTGGAAGATGAAGAGAACGAGGAGGAGGAAAGGTGGTGGAGGAGAATGGAGGGCGACAGGGAGGCAGATTACGGCCTGGTAGCAGGAGAGGGATAGGAGAGGGATAGGAAGGTGAGGGAGATGACGAGGAAGGAACACAAGAGAAAAACGGTATAGACACCAATGGACCATACATAGATGGTCACCCGAATGCGAAGCGAGGTTTCACACACCACGGGCGGTCAAGACATCCCGCGTCAAACGGTCAGTTAAGACACAGGGCCACGATAATCTCAAACCTCCAAGAATTCGACAACCCCTACCCCAACACACCCTGTGCACTTTCTAAAACTGCCGCGACGTGAACCTAGCACTCTTAGCCCTGTACTGCGGCTTGCCGGCGATAAAAGCTCAATTCATTCATTCATTCGTTCCTGTAAATTGTCAGATAGTCATCTATCACGTGTTCTAGGCCTTGGTGCGATGGGCCAATACTATCTCGATGTTCGTTATATCGTTATCATAGAGAGTAAGCCCTTAAAGCACCGCGCTTCTGTGTGACGACTTCTTCACAAGCCCACAGTAGCGAAAGAAGGAATGTAAACTCTTTCAATGCTGTTGAGACGGGTTTGAACACTTTCATATTATGTCTCTGGACCGCGTGCGGCGTTGTACTCGTAGATTTCACGAGCTGGCACTGGATTGGGGGGCCGATGAATCACGTCCACGTCGCACCGCTGCCTGCCAGACAGATTTTAGCGGCCCGTCTCCTTTCTTTATGTTATTTTCAATCACTAGTTCTTCTATCTCGCGAGCAAGCCGTGCTAGCGGATGGTTTTGGTTTCCGGCCTCAGCAACTTCCTTAGGAGCTGTGGGTGTATGAGGGTTTTGTGTCCGAGGGTCAGAAAGATCCAAAACACGAGGTGGAATGTCAAATTGACGGGGACAAGCGAAGCTAGAGATGTCTTCGTGAGGAGGAGCTATAGCTGATCGAGGAGATGATGTGGTCGATTCGGGGGACGCTATACTATGAAGGAGATTATGCAAAGACGTTGATGTTTCTCGATCCGCGATGGAGGCTAGCTGATGAATTTGTTGAATCAATTCCTGTTTTTGTGCGGGTGATAGTGCATTATGGGGGTAGAAAGCAGAGATAAGGACTGGAACGACACGACCGAGAGCAAAGGAGAGGAATACAAAAAGTTGATGCAGGAAGAGAATATGTTGGAAGACTAGGCGCTGTGGAAACAGCGTATGCAGCGGAGTGTGGGTGGTATATGTCGTGACTAGACCCTTCAAAGCTGGTGTTGGAGTCGGGAGGGAAGAAGGAGAGGGAGAAAGGATGAGGCTGATCTCCGCCACGAATAGCGTCGCGTAGAGAAGATAACGCCAGAATGAAACAGGGTTTGGGCCAGACGACGAGCCGACAAATGACCAAAAAATTAAGAAAGACCCAACAACGACATGGTAGCCAGAAGACCGAATGAGACCGCGTTGAATATATTCGCGGGTCGTCGTGCATGTTTTGGACCATTGCAATACATCTGGTCCGAACCTGTAGTGCGTCACGGGTGAAAAAAAGCACTGATTGGCACACGTTGAGACACGTACCGATCATAGGCAAACCTCACAACTGGGTTCTTGAGCGCATCGTAAACATCTCTGACCATGATAAAGAGCTCTTCGCCGTCTCTCCCCACGCCTGGCCTGTCTGGGTGGTTTCTCTTCGCGAATTGGCGGAACGCGACCTTCAAACCTTGTTCATCAACTATTGGTTCCACACCAAGTATTTGATAGAAATTCGGAGGCATGGAGCGCGCTGAATCTATGAGGTTGTATGATAGGTAAGCGAGGACGACACAAGCAAAGGTTAGAGCATATTGTTTCCTGTAGGTCGGTTGTGTTGTTGGCACTGAGAGTATCGCGAATCTGTGCAGTAGAGATAGAAGGTTTTTAGTAATGAAGTCGGGTACGATAGACCAGCCAACGAGGCTGAGAAGTGGCAAGGGCATCGCCCCGACGATTCCCTGGAACATGGATAGAAGTAAGCGTATGATCGAAATGGCCAAAAGGATTTTGGACATCTAACTGATACAGACTCTTTCACGCGCTGTCAGAACTTCGATGGATCAGAAACCATTGAAAATAAAGCAGGTAAGTTCTCAGCACTCCCAATGACGGTTCAAATGTCCCTAATATTGCTTTATTCATAGTAATTTGTACATATATCCACTCGAGCCTAAGCTATGTGATTCTCCCGGATGTTTCCAAAGCTTCCACTCTATCCAAGTTCAGAAGATGTTTATAGGCATATTTGGTATCTACCCGGCTTATATCGCATCAGTTCAACTTCTGCGCAGCCTTCCTGAAGGTCACCATCGAACAATTAGCCTGGCATTCTATTTCCAAAGAACACATCCAGTCCTCAACTCTCATTATCTAACGTTTTTGGTCAGTATAGGTTGGCCAGAGTATTACAATATCTTCTTTTCAGGCGTGGCCGCAGCGGGGAGCAAATTCAATCATTCTGGACTCAAGTGCTCCCAGCTGAAACCCGTCTGCTATGAGGTACATCCACTCAGTTTATCCTATATCAAGTGCTGACTCAATCGGACATTTTAGATCTTCACAGCAACATTCCGTTCTATCATATCAATCGTGACGCTAGTGTGATACCATCGATCACAAAGGCTGCTCGACCTGCACGACCCTCGGAGCAGGCGAACAACCGTAGGTTGACTGACAATATCTGGAAACTCATGCAAGATTGTTGTGCTGCGGAGCCCATCAATCGTCCGAGTATTGATGGAGTCATCCAGCCGACTGATGCCTGAGGCACGCCTGGATATGCGGCCACATGAAGAGGACGAGATGCCTTGTGTAAAGTTCCGCACCACATTGCGCAACAGCATTGATTCTTCATGGCAATGGATTCACAAGATACTTGATTTTGAGGAGAAGATGTTGTGACATGGCTAGTTGCCAGAGACAGAATGAGAAAATGGTTGTTTGACCATCGGAAATCCAGATCAGTTCAAATACCTCATGATTTTGTCGACGCATCTGAAATTCAGCCAAATTGTTGGTCCGTCTGTAATGTCAAAGTGTCAAAAGTGCCGATGCTCCATTCAAGCAGGCTGTCTGACAGTGATTTGTTTCCAAGTGGACCGGTGACTGATCCCTCTACCGAGGCAAGCTATCGACGCTCATTACAACGAAGGACTACAAGTATAGATATGAAGCCACATCCCTGTGCATGCCAACTGGTATAGCCGCGCAGTGATTTGATTGCACAGCAATGTGATTGTGAGGTTCACAGACCTGGAATTTCTAGCCATTGGTAGTATTATGGTCAGCTAACATATGAAGCCTTCCGCGATGTATTTCACTTTCTCTGTCGGTGACAGTAGTATTACTTAGTCTGTCACTATGTCGAAAGGAGAAGTCTGGAAAGAGGATTGACGGTGTCTCTGAAGGGCGCCCAATGTCATCGCGCTCCTCTCACCGGCAAGTAGTCAATTATCATGGTCCATTGATTCATTCAACAATTAACCTATTGCCGCAAATGCTGTGACAAGAAGGAGAGCATAGTATAGTGAAAGACAGTAAAATAGGGAGGAAAGGAGAAGGTAAGATTTCAGAGGTGAGTGAGATTTAAAATATCGCCCGCAACGCCTGTGGGAACATGACATCAGTCAAGCCTGCTGGAATGAACAAGCTAAGAATGTACCTCGTTGTCAATTTCCGTACGAGCCGGTTTTACTTGTACCTCCGTGTATCTCCACTCAATGTTGGATTGTGAATCTGGATCCCCTGTCAAGTCGGTGTCGACAATCACGACGTCGACGTCGCCTGAGTCTGAGTGTGAGTTAAGATGAGGTTCAGCAAACGAATCCTCATCTGCGAGGGCGTCGCAAGCGAATCGGAAACCGCTGACGGTGATGTACGAGGAGGATTTGGGAGTTACGGGGGGGCGGTAGAACGGGCTATCACATGTAATGTATATATATTGAACTTCGTCACTATTGCCACGGTCGGACGCGTCGTCTTCATCAATCCAGTCAGGCTCTAATGCAGGTGTATTGGATAAGGAGCTAATGGCGGACGGAAGCTGTCGGATGAATGAGTGCTGTGAATGAATATATCAGTTAAGGTCGTTGATGCGCAAAACATCGCATACTAGGTTGGAAGATAGCTTTCCAGACGTATCAGCTTTGAGGTCAATGGTGAGCCCAGGGTTCTTTGAAACCTTCGAAGTGAATGTGGAGGCAGCCGACGAAGACATGATTGGCAATATGGCAATGTGTGTATTGTCTGAAGAACGGGGAGCGGGAGTCACCGAGCGACAAAGTGGCAAGGAACTACAGAAGGAGACGAGGATGAGAGGAACTTTATAACCAAATGCCAAACTGATGAGAGAATCTGAGATAAATGAAGGGTCGTGATGAGGGTTTAAAGCGGATTCATCATGATTTCAGGAGGTGTTTGGGCTACCTTGGAGACAAGTGCGTAGCACAATGGAGCAGATTGCAATCAATTGTTCATCACGCGAATTACGAGAAATCATGCTTTTGGGATTACCAAGTGCAGAAAAGAATTGATGTTGATTCCGTCTGTTTCATAATTCAGGAACATATACTATCAACGAAGGAAATGCAGACGTACCTAGCAATGGTCATGATGTAGAGTCTAGACGCCACAAAACATGTAAGGATGTTTGGCAATCTTGAACTTGTAATCGCTAACAAACCAAACTTGTTTCTTGAGTCCTGTATCAACAAAAAAAGACAAAGGCCTATTCACTCAAGCGCTTACATCCTATGTACCATGGTCGCAAGAATTTCCGAGGGAGCAAGTTGGAGAAAGATATTGCTATTTGAACCTACGTCGCCGGCTTACTGTTGCCAATGTCAATCGGCCCATTGAAACACCGTCTCTTCCTTCAGCCATCTTAACAACTTGGCTCAGTGGCGCCCAAACATTAGTCACAAAAGCTTCCAGCTGCTTTTTTTTGTTCTCTTTTTTCAAGTCAAGGGGCTTCAATGGTTTCGATGGATGCGCCGGTATTTGTGGCTCCCAAGCGTATTGTTTGTGGCGAACTACCAGTCGTTGATGTTCTCCAAGTACCAGGAAACTGAGATTTCGGGTAATCTTGTGCGGTAAACCGCGGGATTGAGAAGATGTGTACAATAGAGCGAGCGTATTATCCACTACAACCGAACGATTTGTCAGAAAAATCTTGATATGAAGAGATGTTCACTTGCTTCGCTTTTCCCAAGTAATCAACCAAGACTTCAAGCGCTCCTGTTCAGGAGTGCTGTGGCAGTCATTTCGTAGTTTCTTCATCACCTTGGCGGCAGCATCAAAGGTGGGCCTCAAGAGTCGTCGCAGGTTTGCCGTTGCTACTTTATGGTGAAGCACCGACGCCGACGCAGCTCGCAGTGTCAAGCGATACAGACTTGTGAAAGGTGCCGGAAGCATGCACCCCGTCGACATGGCGAGTAATTTCTGATGTGAAATGTCGTCTCTGCTGTTGCGATGGAGGAAGTTGACAGATAGAGCTTCTTTTTCCTGACTCCGCTCTTTGACAAAGTTCCCGCGATCAAGAGCGGCCCTTCTTGGGATAGAACCCCCATATATCCATCTTCTCAAAGTCACCTGGTCAACGACTGTGTTCTCCAAGGAAACAAGCTCACAACGCATAATGTCAGCAGGCAAGTTTTACTTTGTAAAAATTCTCGGTATATGATACATTGTACAGTGTGTTGCGCCCTAGAAGTATCGTCATCTGCCTCTGTTTTCATCTGTTCTCTGTGGTGTGCTTCTGATTTCACCGCCGACCTGTTCAACACATAATTTTCTAGAGACATGCCTTAATGCCAGAAATTGCTCACGCGCTGTACATGGACAATCCTGCCTACCGCATGTTGAAGAGTTTCTCGACGTATTACGACATGCATCCATCGCTCAGATTCAGGAACTGCGGTATCCAAATCTTTGGCTATCGCTGCTCGTTGTTGAAGCTCCTTTGTGAAGGTGTCAGGCTCCGGTTGCCCACGGAGTGTCCTGGCAGAGGGAGATGATGTGGACTAGCTCTGTGAAATCCACGACTCGCGTATCACTAGACAAGCCTCGTACCTTTCTCAACTTTGGAGGACGTCCCTCCGCAGACCGGCGGTTCTCATTCAATTTCGTCATACGCGCAGTCGAGGGAAGGGTTTGCCACGAGGATAGGAGAGTAAGGGTTTCGAGATGACAGTGTCCACTTATAACCAGTGTTCGATGAAACTATATGGCCATGCCATTGTCGCGTGTAAGCGTAAAAATTGAACCTTCACAATGGAACGCTTTGTGCAATTTTCAATTGCTTGAACTGATCAGCAGCCACTTGTTGCCCGAATCGGCCTAATCAAGGCCAATGCACAAACAGTCACCGAAGATTGTCTCTGGCCAGGGCATCAAACAATGAGCATGCCTTTACTCCTGGCTATGTATAAAATTGGACCACTCCCACAACGAAACCAGAAACACCCATTGTATTCTCAGGGCACTCTGTCATCTTACAATGTTCTCGATGGAGGATCAGCGTTTCGACCTCAGCAAAAGTGTGAGTCCTCATTCTATTTGAAAGATGATCTCCTAATTCCCACTGTTCAGCCACGCAGCAATTTCTGTCATTTTTCTCGACTCACAGATGATCACGAAGAGCCTTCCGAGCTACGTGATGCTCTCTCCTTGCTGGAGTTTTTTTCGTCTTGCTCTAGCGAAAGTTCTATCACTGCCGCAAGTTCTGATACGAGTCACCAAATCTGCAGTGATCTTGTTGTCAAAATTTCGCCTGCGCCTGACGGCCTGGATGCTCGACACTACGATTCCTTTGAAAGACAAGTATGTGTTCTGCTGGAACAATTCTATGAAAACTCTAATTGTATATTGTATCTCAAGTGCCAAACTCCTTCATCTGAAATTCTCGTTGCAAGGACCTGTATTTCGCCTATCATACAGCTGGAAAACGATAGCTCGTCAGACACCGACGTAGACATTGACATAGAAAATCAGACGATTCCGGTCGATAGTCTATCCCAGGAAAATCAAGACGCGGAAATAATTGATGAATACGCCTGCACCATAATCCGGCCCAGACGTCGTTCCCCAATTTTCAGGATATTCTCTCGCCCGTCCAGCCCAGTGTCCCTTTCCTCTCGGCCCTGCTCTCCCATCAACTTTGTGTCTCTTAACTGTTTCGGGAACAGTGGCAATTTTGAAGAAGATGTTGAGGTTCTCCAGGCGCAACGGAAAAGGAAGAAGATGGAGATTAAAGTCCTCGTCACTAAGACCAAGGAGGTTCGCAGAGAGGAAACCTGGAGGGCTCCTTTAAACGAACTTCTTTACGGACCCAACACCAGAGAACAGGCTCGTGTGGTCGTTTCTCGTGACTGATGTTGTCACGATCTAGCAAACAAAGTTTTGGTTTCTCTACTGCGATGTCTCCTCTACATGTACATTATGGATCGGATAAATTATTATTATATTCATATTCCCCTGATGGCGCTCTCTCCGTCACATTTAAATCAAGACGGGCTTCTTTTAATGCGCTCTATTTTACGGGAATGACTCATCGGATCCGCCGCACTCTCTCGAGAGACTAAGACGGGTTCTGAACCAAGCGATTGAGGTGTTCAATGCAACATCAATTTCCCAAGGATCATCACAGAAATTAAGACTAACTATGTTTCACGTGGAAATACAATTTCCGAGTATCTCGAGGCACTTCGCAGTCAGGCTATATGGAATGCATGCATATGAAACGACGGCTATACCTTGAAACTCCACAGGATGCAAAGGCCCAGGCCACGGCGAGGTACACCACCGCCAGAAAGGCTAGTTAATACCTCTCAGACACGGACTTGCAAGTTCAAAACACCGGTATGGATATGCTTAGTGGCGCATGTTTATGCGACAGTATCACTACTATCAATTTGTACGTGATCTGGAACAGGTTCCGGCAGCCGGCTATCCTGCTCCCCAATATACATGTCCGCATGTAAAAGGACTAAGTGTTCGACGTCGGCGATATCTACCGGCCGAAGCTTAAGGTGTGCACGCTGGACGCCGATTAGTGATTTTTGAATGAGGTTATCGAATGTTGGTATGGCTCACCAGTGCGAAGACAACACCTCGGGATATATGGCTAAAGACCTCTTTGAACTCTGGATGGGATTTATCGAACCTGGCAGACGTCGTTGGATCTTTCCTCTTGTAAAGATGTTCGAGAGTATATCGCTTGATCGTCTGGAGCGATGTCAGCAGACTATAACCTAACAAGTTATCTGGCGAAACAAACATCTTTGTTCGTCCTTTCCATTTCTCCTACCCCTTGGTCCTGGTCCTGGTCAGTTTCCCGTTTCCATTTTCCCTTGCTGACAGGCTTCGAGGATGACGACGTGCCAAAGACATCTTTGTCCACTTCTACTTGTTTTGCTTTCCCTTTGGTAGTTGCGTTTTCATGTAAAGGAACCTCAGGTACTTTGAATAGCCCACTGCCCTTGCTTATACTTTTGCCCTCTCCAAGACGAACACCACTACCGAGATCAGCCATAACAACCCCATCTACGCCTGCCACTTTCTTATGCTTGGATCCAGTGATATAGGTTACACTGGCTACCCGTTTCAGCTCCCGCCCGGGAGCTGAGCTCAGTACCCGTTTCAACCCTGGCCTAGTTCCATTGAGATTACCACTGGTCACATATAGTAATGGCGGTTTTCGCGGGGTCGGATCATCTGGTCTAGGGAGACGAAGTGCTGATTGAGAGGGCGGCGGACGGGCTGTCATGCGAGCAACCGTCAAGTTTAAGGAGTTGTCCTCTTGATTCGAGCGGGCATAAATCACCACATGTGTTGTTTCCGGTCCATCTGACCGAGTAACGGTAAAATTAGACCTCCGAGAGGGTTACAAGAGCTGCAAGCGCACCGCTATCACCCAGAGCAACTCTGATGCCAATATCTGATGTGTTTGGTGGTGCTGATGTGGATGTGGAGGAGAATGGAGTGAGACAGAATACATTCTCAAAGTAGATTCGCGTCAAAGTCGCTCGAGGGTGTATGTCCCTTGTGAGTTATATCAGATGCGGTCGAATCGTGCCTCAATGCCACAAACATTTCAATATTGCCGCTTTCGTCCAACCAGAAGTTCTGATCGTCATGCAACTTGACAACACCCATGAACCGCAAACTAGGCCGTCCACGCATGCTCTCCAGAGCCAATGCAAGTGGATTCTGAAGAAGATGATTGTTCTTTGATGGTGAATCGAGTCGAGCCACGAAAGTCAGGCCATCAAGAAGAAGGTGGGAGTCTGGCAACGAGAGAGCACCACGATAGAGGAGACGGTAAGAATTCAGCGCAGAATCTGCTGGCAGAGAGGGCGTTGGGTTCGTTGTTGAGAATACCGGGACGGGAGTAGCCATTGTCGCGTTCAAGTTTCAGAACCAACGACGCGTTGTTGGTGTTTGTTGATCCCGGGCCGTGAGTGAAATAACCACGAGCATGAAAGGCTCCCAGCTCTAACCCAGACTCTCATGTCTCATCTCTTGGTAGTCCTTGCAGTGGATGATCTGGATCGCACATGGCGCTCATGGCAAAGTATGCATCCATTCGAGACCCTGTTCTACTCTCATTGTCTGTAATTAGACGTGGAATTGATTCTTCACAAACATCTGCCGACTCTGGGCCATGTTCTAGTCTACACAGGCCGCCTAGATGAGACAGCCGACTTACCCTTACGAAGGATTTTGCTTTGCACCTGCTCGATCAACAGCTCAACCCTTAGTGCTGCACACAACAACCTCCTCCAGGACTTTGCTGGGATTTTCAAAACAGCTCCGGAACTTCGTCTTTATAAACCTTTAGTAGAACCTTTAGGCACTTCTTCTCTAAATGCGCAGCACACGGAGACCTTAACACCTAGTCACATCCTAATCTCCGTTGCACTGACGCCACATCCTTCCGCCGAGAAAGAGTTCAACGACTGGTATCAAGAAGAGCACATTCCACTTCTGATG
Source organism: Termitomyces sp. MG145 (assembly GCA_003313055.1). Classification (NCBI taxonomy): domain Eukaryota; kingdom Fungi; phylum Basidiomycota; class Agaricomycetes; order Agaricales; family Lyophyllaceae; genus Termitomyces; species Termitomyces sp. MG145. The sequence goes on from QGOB01000214.1 coordinate 15,856, forward strand.
CGTGTCCCCACTTGGGGTTCATCCGAGCGATTCATACTCGAATTCTCTGCGAATAAAGAAGCCCCGCAGTATCTGGCCTTGCATAGGTGGAATAGCGCAGAAGCTTTCAATACAGAGGAATATAAGGCAGCGACCAATACTCCAAGGAGATCAGACGTTATGTCAGAAATTGCCAAACATGAGCGCTTCGCTGGGACGTACGAAGGAAAACTTGCGAATCTCGCGCATGAGATTACCTAAATTAACACCCAAATTCTACACAGGTTCGCCCAACTTTTCTCTCCATCTTTCACCCTTGAACATCAACCCCAAAACCGGTAGGAATGCTGTTATGCTTCTACATATCAGAAAAGAAATGGTTTTGTTTGGATATATCAAGCCTACCACATGGCTGCAAATACCGTAAATGACCACTGGAACCCGATCTAGATACGCTTTCTATCAATCTCTTGTATATCATGATAGCTGGACCTACTCGTTCTCCGAAAGGAATGCTAAGAAAGTGGACGTTCAATCTTGAGTAAAGCAAGCGTTTGAGCAAAGAACCCACGAATAGAAACCGAGTGTGAGCCCAAAAGTCTGACGAAAGAAACTACATCATTGACACGATCAGCCATTTAGAAATCAATCCAAAGAAACTACGAACTTGAAGCACAGACTGACATCGTTACTACGAGTGCGATAACAATCACTGCAGCTGTACGTGTATGCAACGGAGGTGATGATCTGGGCTATACAAACAGAATGCTATGATATAGTCAAGTATTTGAAAGGTAAGCCTACCGCCAAAACAAGCAATTGCTTGATGAAAAATAATGTCAGTCGACAGGAGAGATGGCACGCGTGGCTCAACCTACCCATGCCAATACACGGTGCAACGAATGTCGTCGCAAACTGCACCGTGAAGCCATCTGTGTCTATAAATGTATTATCGGGAAAGCGTATTGGCGTAGCTACGTACATCTAACCACTTAGACGATCAGCTACGGCATTTTGGATCAAAGGGACAAAAAAAAACTCCATCACGCACATGAGGAGACCCGCTGGGACCGCGAATGCACCAGTCCAAATACCCTGTAGACGAATCTCGGCAGAAGCAGGTTCCCCAAGCCTGAGTGCCCTCCGACGCGCACGCTGCATCATCGCATCTGTTATTGGGCTCGAGCATAGCTCACCAAGGGAACTATTCAGATTAGACAAGATGATATGTATGTGTGCATGATCACACTCACGCTCCAACGAGAAGGCTTACGCCATTTGCCAGCCTATTCAAAGTAATAACAGACGTGTATGAGAATTGAGAATATTACAACATAAAAAGAATCATACCCGTTGCGGACTGTGTCAAAATGATATAATTCCGTGAAAAGCGTAGCTAGTGTTAGAGCTGGCTCGATCGAGGCGAAACCATAAGTCACAGCACTGTATCCATTATGTAGATTGCGTGCCTAGGTAACTTATGATTCTCGACTTACAAAAATAGTGCTGGAATGGTAACTGATGGATACTTGAGCATGCTGAAAGGTTTGATTATAAATTCGTTCATCTTGAGGTGTCGTGAGGGTGGTCGTTCGGGATCGGGTATTCGCATTCTATTCAAGTACGTTCTGAGAGACATGGGGGGCGACTTGAAGGGTTCTCCGACGAAAGGGGGTCGAGTTTCGCCTTCGTCAAGCTCTAACTCGGGTCTATCTGGAGAAGTTTCTACTTGTACTTCGCTCTCTGGCCGATAAAAGAGCGTTTCTGGCATAAAAAGGAGGCAAATCATGAACATAGCGCCTATTGTGGTAATCAGTCATGTATGGCCCGACAGCCAGACTCGTGGAACGCACCGTTCAAAATCGCACTTACATAGAAACACCAGCGCCACCCGAGATCACGGGCGATGTAACCGCCAACCTTGGTCATCACCTTTAACATGATTGAAGCGACCTCATTATCCACACTCACGATAGGTGCAAGATGGGAGCCATTTGTATACATCAACGTGAACAGGCCCATAGCCTTCCCTCTCTCATGCATAAAAAACACATCAACAACAGTTCCCGCACCAAGGCCGTATGCTGCCGAAGGGCCGAATCCGTTCATCGCTCGTGCGAACATCAATGTACCATAAGACTTGGATTTAGCAGAGCCTAACGCCGACGCAAAACCAATCAGGACAGACAAGAGATAAACTGGCCTCCGTCCGTAGACGTTTGCAAATGGTGTAAAGAATACAGGCCCAAGTGCGCCTGCTCCAATAGCAATGGTGGTTTGGTATGTGCCCGTTACGTCTGCGATACCAAATTCTGCGGATAAAGGGACTACTGCAGGGTTGATAACGGCGACGTTGAGTGTGCCAAGGAAAGCCAGCATGCATATTTCTCCTAGAATGGTGTACTTCAACCACTAAGTTGAGTCAAGGTCAATTTCCGCCGACAACTAAAACAGCAGTAGGAAAATTACATTAGGATAGTTGAGAGGGTCAAAAGGCGAGGTTGATGGCTGAGGAAGAAGAGGAAGTCCTGTGCTGTCAACTTTGACTTTGACTGCCAGTGGAATATGCTTTTCATCTGCCTTTAAGCTATTGTCGTCTGTCATCCTGCTAGGAGAACCTGGGGAGTTAGAGAAGGATGCGCCTCAGTTAAATGTCTTTTATTTCACATGGTAGGGTCCCATGGTACACGACTGACAGAAGTAAGTAGGTGGGAGAACGGGCCATTGGATCTCCGGCCCGCGAATGATTTGGGAACGCGTCTGTAGGATCACGTGCCAGGCGTCCCATCACAATCGACGTGGATCGACCTTACTGTCGCTGTGTCGTTGTCGACGTTCTCGTTGTTGTATTTCTCGTCTCAGCGTCGCCTTGAGTAGCGGCTGAGACTTGTAGTATATCCATGCGCTCTCTCACATATCTGGGCATCCTTTCTCTCTTGCTGGCGGTGCCCACCACATATTCTCTCAAGGCACACGATTTCAAGACATGTTCACAGTCTGGATTCTGCAGAAGAGGTCGTGCGCTGTCTGCTAGAGCCAAAGAAGCTGGTTCTAAATGGACGTCTCCTTATTCCATCGACCCTTCATCCATCATCATAGCTTCGGAACAGGCCACGTTTACGGCGGGCGTCAAGTCGTCTCTTTACCCTGAAATTAACTTTGGACTCGAGTTACGCGTTCACGAAGATGGAATCGTTCGTATACGTATGGACGAGGTTGGAGGATTGCGCAAGAGATACGACGAGGCTGCTTCATGGGCCTTGATCTCCGAGCCTGTCATCAGCAAGGAAATCAAGTGGAAAGCGGGGAAGAAAGATATCCGTGCAGTTTACGGCAACAAGAAGGAGAACGAGGTTGTCGTTACTTTTCAGCCTCTCCGAGTCGCTCTTCTTCGTAATGGGAAGGAACAAGTGGTACTCAACGGCCAAGGCCTTTTGCATATGGAACATTTCCGCAACAAGGTCGAGTCTACGCCTACGGAAGAACCAGCACCTCAGGAGGGAGAGGAAGTTGTGACGGATGAGGCTCAGGTCGTTCTGAAGACGGAACAGCCAGTCAATCCCCGTGCTTGGTTTGAGGGAGACGAGGAGGACGACTACTGGCAAGAGACTTTCTCTTCATGGACTGATTCAAAGCCGAAAGGTGCATATCACTTTCTATGGAACCCTTTCGCGTCGTAATTCATTTTTCGACAGGCCCCGAGTCTCTTTCAATCGACATTAACTTCCCAAATCACGGAACAATTTATGGAATACCCCAACATGCGACTAGATTGGCGCTACCAACTACTTCCGGCGAATCACCTTTCTTTAGTGATCCGTATCGTCTATACAATGCTGATGTCTTTGAATACCTCGCGTCATCCCCGATGTCTATCTACGGTTCAATTCCTGTCCTCCACGCGCACTCAGCAGACTCTACAGTTGGAATTTTCCATGCAGTTGGTTCAGAGACGTGGATTGATGTTGCACACGCGTCCGACAAGTCTACCGAAACACATTGGGTCTCTGAGTCTGGCATCCTCGATCTCTTCTTGATGCCTGGCCCCACGCCTGAGGACATCTTTAAACAGTATTCCAAGCTTACAGGCACGTCAGTGCTCCCGGCGCATTGGAGCCTTGGTTACCACCAATGTCGATGGAACTATGTCAGTTCGAACGATGTTCGAACGGTCCAGAGGAGATTTGATGAGGAGGACATGCCAGTTGATGTATTTTGGCTTGATATCGAATATGCCGAAGATCATAAATACTTCATCTGGGATAAGAAGAACTTCCCTGACCCCGTTGAGATGGTCAACGATGTTGCTGCTCTCGGTCGTAAGGTCTGTTTGACTAAGTTCCTTCTGAGTGTGGACTGATGAATGCAAATACTAGATGGTCGTCATCGTTGACCCTCACTTGAAGCGTGTATCAGAGTATCCGGTCTACAAGAAAGCGTCCGAACTCGGTTTCCTTGTCAAAAACAAAGACAGTAATGAATACGAAGGCTGGTGCTGGTCAGGCAGTAGTGCGTGGATGGACTTCTTCAACCCTGGCGCTTGGACTTGGTGGAAGACCCTCTTCAAGACTGAGAAGGGAAGCGAATGGTCCTGGACCGAAAGTACTGATGCTGTTCACATCTGGAATGACATGAATGAAGTGAGTTTCGTCTCTTTTGTCAACGAGAATATCATGTCAACATCATGTTGCAGCCTTCAGTTTTCAATGGTCCAGAAATTACCATGCCCAAGGATAATATTCATTATGGTGGTTGGGAACATCGTGACATACACAACATCAATGGTATGCTCTACGTAAGCGAGATCTTAACACTTTCTCTTAATCAGAGTCTGAGGGTGTTTGTAGTCCAATCTTACTTATCAGGCCATTCGTGAACGCTCTGCGACCCCTACTCGTCCCTTCGTCCTTACCCGTGCTTTCTATGCCGGGTCACAACGCTTTGGTGCTATGTGGACCGGTGACAATCTAGGAACCTGGGATCATATGGCTGTTGGTGTGAAAATAGTCCTGTCAGTTAACATCGGCGGATTTTCGTTTGCTGGGTGTAAGTTCCTTGCTATCGCCGTAAAGATTATCTGCTTATCACATATCTTGCTCAGCTGATGTTGGAGGATTCTTCGGTAATCCCGAGCCGGAGATGCTCGTTAGATGGTACCAGGTCGGCGCGTTTGCACCGTTCTTCCGTGCACATGCGCATCTTGATACTAAACGCCGGGAGCCTTTCCTACTGGATCAGCCTTACAAGGGCATTGTCAAAGATATCTTGCGTCTCCGTTACACCTTGCTTCCTGTGTGGTACACGGCCTTCCGTGAGACTAGTGTGACTGGCCTTCCTGTTCTTAGGTGAGCAGACTCGATTTTTGAAATATGTGAAAGTTTTAACACTCTCAAGGCCGCACTATGTTGCATTCCCGAAAGATAAGGGGGGATTCGAAATAGATGACCAGTATTTCATTGGCTCGTCAGGTCTGCTGGTCAAGCCGGTGACAGCAAAGGATGTAAAGGAGACGACTGTCTACCTCCCAGAGGACCAGGTATTTGCAACCACCGCTCTCTTCTCGATTAAGTCTTCTTATGATCCTGATCGTAGGTTTATTACGACTACTTTACTCATCACGCCTATCGTGGCGCAGCCAAGGGCAAGCAAATCACTGTCCCCGCTGCCCTTCACCAAATCCCTCTCCTCGTTCGTGGTGGCTCTATTGTATCTACCCGCGAGCGTCCCAGGCGATCCTCAACGTCGATGAATCGCGATCCCTTCACTCTCCGCGTCGCGCTCAGCAAGACTGGCATCGCACGCGGCGAGCTATACCTTGACGATGGCGTTACATATGCGCACCAAGAGGGCAACTTTGTATGGCGCGAGTTTGTTGCTGAGAAGGCACCGAAAAAGTCTCGTGCGATTCGTATCACCAGTAAGGATCTTGGTGCTGCCCGACCGAATGAGGCGGTGGATGGGGTAGCGCTCCGAACTTTCAACCCTACTAATGAATATGCGAAGAGCATTGCGGACGTGAGAGTTGAAAAGATAGTGGTTGTTGGGGTGAAAGAGCAGCCTAAGAGCGTAAAAGTTGAGGCCGGTGCGGAACTGGTGTGGGATTACACGCCGGGTGTTGCTGCTGCCGATAAGAAGGAAGGAATTGCGAGCGTCCTCAGCATCAAGGACCCTCGAGTTCTTGTTACACAAGACTGGGCCATCATCATTGAGTGGTAGAAAGGGAACAAACAACAAATGTAGGATAGGCTTCCAAAGTATCAATGGCAGACAGAAAACTTGATCTGTGATTTGTACTACACTATTTGTTACCTGAGGGAACAGGCCGTTGGGTGATATATACAGCATGGGGTTATGGACAACAACAGGGGTAAAGGAAGACCAGGAGGGACTACAATGTACCTCATATCATATGCGTGTAAACAAAAAACGGTGATGACTAAACCAAAAAGAGGCAGAGGAAAGCGAGCGCTAAGCGACAATCCATGTGCAATGTGATGTGATGTTTTGAATTGAGAACGAAGTGTTTAACCAAGAAAGAATCGAAAAAAGTCCTGAACGGGGGTGCCTTAAAGAGCCCCACGATATCGTAACAACAGAGAGAAAAAGGTACATACACGGCGTAGCCGATACTGTTAAGTAAGAAACGAACTCGAGAATGAGGAACATCACCACAGCAACTCGCGGTGCGCCGCTGGCGTGGGCGGCTTCACTGCCGTGAACGGAAGACCCGCAGTCGTAAACTGGATCCACTCATTCGAAGCGGGGACCGAAGCTCGACGTCCTACACCACTTCCGCGCATCTGCATTTGCTGCACGAGCTGCAACTGCTGCATGTACGACGAGTACGCCACGGACGACATCATCGTTGGGTATGCAGAGTAGAAGAACGACGCTGTATTCGGGGAGGTGTAGTTTGGCATTGCGGGCGTGGGGAAGGAGGCGTGGGCGTGTGAGAGACCTATGGGAGCTCGGGCGTTCAAAACCGGTATAAAAGGAGAGGGAAGTGTGCTAGGTGGCACGGGCGCGGGAGCGGCATGCGATGATCTGCGTCTCCTGTTCGAGGAACGGGGACGGGATTGGGCTCGGCGTTGGGGAGGAGCTTGCGATGGTGCTGCGGTCGATGGATCAATCCAGCCGTCGTCCTGCGAGGGGAGGGGGGAAGAAGAGGAAGATGGTGACGTCGTCACTGGGAATTCTATCTCTGCGTGTTCATTTTTGGGAGCAGCGTCAGTTTGGCTTGGCGGAAGTGAATCACTACGTCGGCGCGTGAGTGCGAGGAAGAGGTCTCTCGTCCGCCTTGCTTTGGATTCTTTGGAAGTCTTATCCGCCTCTGCGATATTGATCCATCCATCGTCTTCGTCTTCGTGCGAAGAGGGACTAGAAAGACCTGAGTTCTGCGTCCTGTCGTCCTCAGAGACTGAGGTGCGTTCGTCGAAAAGATTGATGTCGTAAAGAGGTGGATTGGGGATGGGGCTATGGCTATGATTGTGTGAGGATCGGAGCTGATCGACTATTGCGCGAGTCTTTGAAGCCGGTCCCTTGCGCCGAGAGAAACTTTGCAGGAATGGCGGAATGAATGTGCAATTCTGTTTCTGACTCTGGGGAACAGGAGCGGCGACCTCGGTTTCACTATAGAATCCTTGCTCGTCTTTCTTGATCTGTACTGTTGGCAGCGGAGGAGCTTTTGGAGTCGGGAATGTGAATTTAACAAATGCGGATGGATTTGGAGCTGTTGAAGTGGCGAAAGAAAAAGATTCGGTCTCTGCCTTGACAGCTGCGGATGATGGAACAAAGGAGGTCGCACCAGCGTTGAGTGGACGTGCAGCGGAGACAACATAACTTCCATGATCAGCTTTGACTGGTGACGGATCCTTAACCTCGACGATTGCCTCAGTACTCTTCCTTGTGGGAGTCCACGGTGGTGAAGATGAGTCGAGCGATATATCCGAATCGACACTGGACAATGTTGAGGTACTTCTGTGAAGACCTCCATGACTTGAAGCCGGAGTAGAGGTTCTGGAGACCTCGGTAACCCCCGCTAATTGTTGCTCCAAAATTGGATCGGACGTCCTTTCTTCAGCGCCGCTCGTCAAAGCTTCTGCATATGACTCCCACTTCTCCCGAGCCTGAGCGATAACATGCTCGTCGATATTTACAGAGATGTCCACTGTTGGTTTCAAGATCGGCGTTTCTGGCAAAAACCCAACGTTTCTTTCATATTTGACGAGAGCGTCAAGTGCACACTTCACACCGCAAAGATCCAAACTCAGCACGAGGTCGTCGCCAGGCTGGCATGGAGGTGAATCACACGAGGACCTGTACGTGCTGAAAAGCGAGCCCCGAAACCCACTTCCACTATTGTTCTCCGCCGCATCGTATGCCCAGGACACCGACTGGTACGAGGTGCGCCAGCAGGTGTTGGAAACGATGTGCCACTTCCCCTGTTTCCCAGCTCGAAGCTTGCGGGGCCGCAAGTCCATTAAAGGCCGTGCGACACCTGACTGAAGATGAGAAACGGGGCTGCCAAAAGGGAACTAGTCGTACACGAGGAGACACGGTCGTCGCCGGGAAAGAGTAGAAACTTCGAAGAAAAAAGGAGGGATGTTGGGGGGAAACAAGGAGGAAAGCAGGATGGGGGAACGATTATCAGAGTAATCTACAGCATGTGTTCTGCTGTTCCTTTTCAAAACACACCATCCACTGCACGTTTTAGTCACACGCCGGTCACAGTTCCCTATTCTTTTCTTTCAAATCCCACCTGGTGGAACCTCGGACCAAGCTATGTCTTCTATTCTATATACACAGTTCATCAGATATGAGCCATTTGCGCGCCATCCTTTGAAGCTATCATGGACTCATGTACGTCCCAGCGAGGCAACGGAGGGCGGACAGGAAGCCGTCCTCCCCGGAATGGCTTTTCCTCAGCCTGAGACTCTGCAGCATTCATCTGCGCGCTGGGTCCAAGCGGAAGTCTCTCTTTAGCAGGAGCACCCTTTTTATTGGCTTTGTCCTCCGTCTTGCTGATAGCCTTCCGATTCGCCACCCGTCGCGGATGCGGCTGCTGAACGGGCTTCGCGAGTGATGGGAGCTCAAGACCTTTGTGCGGAGAATTTGTGTCCGATACACGCGTCTCCCGGAATTGGACGACGAGCCTCTCAAAATCAGATCTGGGAGACAGCTCTGCAGCGGATGGTGACGGTGGCAAAATCTTCTGTATGACACTTGGAAGGGCATGCTGGACCAACGGTGTCATTAGATCGGGCCCTAAGTACGCTTCGATCGCGCTTACCTTCGGAGCCGATCTTTTCCGTATAGATGGCGGAGGAGTCTCTTTCCTCTTGTCTTCGTCCATCCAAGAGTCGTCACGTCTGGTAGTGACCGTTGTCGTGAAGCTCGGGATGAAATAGATGTTGGACAGCGAAATGTCGCCGTAAGCGCATAACGTATGTTCTTCTTCATCACTTGATGATGATCCCGGAGTAGATCGCCGCTTAGACAGATATACAGAGCTTGACATCTTCAAGAAACGTGTCAGGTTGATGATGGGTGGTGTTCGGAGCATGGGAGCCATAGTTTTATAGGGGTCTATACCACTGGCCAGGGTTCGTTCCACTGGCCATGCCCAAACAATGGTTTTCTCAAAGCGATCTCCCAATCGGGAAAATTGTCTTTCAAGAACAGTCAAACAATCCTGTGCAATGGTTCGGAGCAACTGATGAGCTCCCAGTCGAGTATCATGAGTTCGTCTATTTTACCCGGGTGAAGAGCTTATTTGCCTTGGACTCTGTTCTGCAGCCGCAAGCACCTTCTCTCGCCCTTGCTCCAATTTCTGAAGCGTGTATGATACAGATATCAGTCATTGGATCAGCTATACAGCTCTGAATCCCTGACATTATCAAAAAGCACTCAACCAACAAAGTGGAAGTATCAAGCATACTACAGTGAGTATGCTATGTCTGAAGAAAGGACGATCAAAACTCTCAGAAGGACGTCTGGCTGTGATGAATCAATTGCTGACAGCGAAACTCCAAAGCTTGAATACTTAAAGTCAGGACCCCTGCAGAAAAGTTTCATGTGTTGACCGGACACCCTCCGACAACGCAGATGAAGAGTGGCAAGCTAGTGGTCAACTACGTCGTGAAAGAAACCTGTGGTTTTACCTTCCACTCGACAAATCAACATGAACATGAACCAACGCGAAGGTGAATCGCTATCTTTATTTCTCGCATCATAGGCCATTTACTTACTCTTTCAATTTTCGTCAGAACGAAACCCAGGAGAACCGAGAGTTCATTCTTTCGTACAAGCCTATGCAAATGTAATCATCATGGCCGAGGAGTTAATCCAGTGGTGACGATCATAATAAGCAATCAACAAAGTTTCCAAGAGCCTCGGGTAATGTACTTGATGAGTATTTACGTCAGGTGAGGTTTTCACTCATCGTCGTATATGATTCGTTTAGCACCTTCAAGCTTGCAGAGGGAGAAAATGGACGCACCCGAGCAAATCAAAGCGTCAACAACGGCATTAGAAATCGCTCCAGAGCTTTACTGGACTGATGCTTTCAGATACTTTCAAAGTTCCGCCAGGGGATTTTGGTGGAATACTTCTTTAATGGTCGCTTTCAGACGACCGATGTGGACATTAATCGATTGGATTGATAACAAAGGTGACACAATGGATCAATGAGAGTGACAGCGACAAGCCGACAAAGGAGGAAGCTGCAAGGCCTCTATGGGAGCTCGTACAATGTTACTTCCCATTTCTTTTGAACCAAATTTGCCTGCGCATGTTGTGTCGATGGAAGCTGAACTATAAGGCAGACTGAGCCGAACAACGATAGTATCTCGTACAGAGGCGGCTTATGTGACTAGTTGCATTTACGGCTGGCTGCTGAACTTGAAATAAGCATAGCTGGGATGCTCAGGGAATTTTGCAAATCAACCGTCGCGTCAGCACGTGTCCTAAATACATCTCATCATAGATAATCGCAACAGTCAGAGTGGATAATCTGAGAGAAATTGAGTTTGGGCATATGGAGCCAGCTTGAGAGTCAAAGCTGTTGTGGCCGAGCTCAAAAAACTGATCCGCGCACTTGCCCACCATGATACGAAAATGATGATAAGAGAAGAGGCTTCCATACGTCCCGTCATAAGTATGTCCGACGGAAATTGCGAACTGACTTGAGCTGAATTGACATTGTCTGCACTGATATGGCCCCGCCTTATCTTGCCGAAGGCTGATCACCACAATGATGCCTAGGTCTGAATCTACATGCGCCCAGAGTCGGGGACTCCTTATGATGAGCATGGATGCAGATGCTTCTTAGTATTCATGCCAAATGAGGGTGAGCCTTCAGAACAATGGTCAAATTAACACATCTAGACGACAAGAATCCCCAATATTTACTGATACTTGGGATCACCACTCCCAACAAATATCAAGTGTAGACAACTATCGTCTTTGTATGAATATCATCCAGGGCTGAGAAAGAATCATCTTGTAGTCATTACAATCATGTATTCCACGCAATTTGTTTGTCCACTGCTTGGTCCAGTGTATAACCTTCCTAAAAGTACTGAGTTCCTGACCGACATTGAGAATTGGCGAGCGGAGCTTTCTCTCGTCGATTCCTTTTAATAATGTCTTCAAAGCGCAAGACGACGTCTGCCATAGACGGTCGCTTGTGAGGATCCGAATCGGTTATATCGTCAACGAGTTCCTTCATGAAGTCGAAGCCTTGTTTTGGTTTCGTGAAACCTTCCCAGCCCTGGGGTTTTGATTATCTATGGCAGGACAATGGATACGTAGGATAGCAAACGCACGTCGGTATAAAGCCGCCTGATGGAGTTACCCATGCAATATACGTCCACAGCGAAGGGATTACAAGGTGGTGCGTTGGGGTATAGAACCTTAGGAACTGACCTATCTCCTCCCCAGGGAGGCGGCCTGAGGTGGGGCGCATTCTTACGACGATAGATAAATCAAAATCAATGAAGTAGTATTTGACGGGTTCCTTTGTGCAAGAGGGGCGCAATGAAACCTCTCCTTGATAATCACGTTTCATGGAAGGCCTTGATGGATGAGGAGGAAACTTGAAGAGGGACGCCGCATCTCCCATGAAATTATCAGCTTTGCAATCGCTGAAGAGAGAGAAAGACATGAGAATAATATGGCGCGGATTGTTTGGTCGCACCCTGGATGACGTAGTTGTCATGCATGAGTTTCAAACCCTTTCGAGCATTTTAGCTGAGATGGACGAATCCTGAATCACAACCAGCTGCCTGAAGTAGTCGATCACATCCGCAATAGTTCGGAACGGCGGATTGTCGGTCCTTAAAAGACATGGCATGACAATGAACCCTGACCCAGAACCGGCACGCAATGGTGTTCTTTACATGCTTGGCTAACGCTCCAGAGGAAAGAAAACTTGCCAATGGATATTTCTTCCGAGTTAGAATCGATTTCAATCTCCTTGAGCATCACCAGACATCAGAACAAACTGCATCCAGGACCTGAGGATATTGCAGAAGCAGACATCATTGGTTTCTGTCTCGCTGAGTTGACCAGCTTTGAATTTGTCTGCAAGTGAAATACCAGCCATCATAACAGAGTACTTGTGAACTTGATTCTAAAGTCGGCTGGTATTACTTAGCCTTGTTTATCAGTTAGGCATGGGAATGTCAGCTGTTAGATTTTGTTGGAACTTGGAACGGGCTTTTGACAGCAAGTAATGTGGCAAAGATGCGAGTATGGCGAGGAAATCATTTCACAACAGGCGGCACGCGAATCAGTGTTTCACGGTCCGCCCGGCCGTCGCCGCAGCGACCCCGGATCGGCGATCGTGGATAGATTACTCAGTAACCACGTGCGTCAATTTACTTCCGGCGTCGATCAAGGAAGTAAATACAAAGACACATCGAAGAACTCTCTTTGGCTTATTCATCTTCAGGTGGCTTTTAAATCCGGTGCAAACTGATGCCAAGCGTTCGCTTTCTTGAAGTTCGTTTGTTCTTTTTATGGAAGTGGTGTGCATCGCTGGAGAAAAACGTAACTATGCTCATTGTATCCAGTATGGAGACCTTGACACGTTACTGAGTCTCCTTAGTGACGAGGAGATGGCCATCGCGGCGCAGAAGCTATGACAGAAGAAGGACAGCTGCCTATTATTGTCCTTTCTTACGAATGAGGAAGGGGGAAAGCTATTTAAAAGGTCTCTTTCAGGCCCCACCCATTTATATCCATCTTTCAAACCCTGCTTATCTGCTCTAGAGCCTCTATTCACTTCGACTAGATTCACATTGGTCATGCCTGCGTTGATTCGTCAATCTAGAGTTTCAGGTAACCTGCAAGCTGCTGCACTGAAGGCCGACGAAGCAATGCGAAAACTATGCGAGAGCAACGTAGACTCAGAAGCTGTGGAAGTTCTGGTCGCGTATTATGAGGGGTAAGTCACCAATCCTATTGCCAGGACAACCCCCTCAAATTTGATTCTGGCGGCTTTTACGATTTCTAGATTAAAGAAGCGCTACCAGCGTCTCAAAGACTTTGACGAGTTACGGGCAGAAAAAGATGAGCCTTCCGCAACTGAACAACAAGGAGTTGAAGACGAGGTAGGTCGTTGGGTATCTCAGTGATAGACAACTCACTCACAAAGCCCGTTTGTTGCGGCCAGAATGCTACGGTCCATATTGATCAATTAGAAAGTAACTATCTTTGTTACAATCCTATCGCTTTCAACAAATATTTACTAACCTCTCGATTCAGATGGTGCCCTCAAATTTACCTTACCACCGAAAGAGTCAGACGGCAAACCCGAGGTGTACATTCTCAACTCAGAAGACTATGACAAAGACCCAATTCACAATATTCTGCTTACTGCCAACGAATTGATCAGAATTGCGGTGGGGAGTATCACCAGCTATGCACAACTTGTACAAGGACCTCAGCTGACATTCTTGGCAAACGCACAAGAAAGGTAAGGATTTTTGTGGCAGTATACATGGGAATTCTGATAACCGTTCTTTGATGTAGTCTGCTCAGCCAAAAGAACAAGATTCGTTTGCTCCTTGAAAATAAGGGATCTCCATTAGCCATCGAGCTTGCTGTCAGACTCTACTTGGATGATGCTTTGAGGTACTTTCAGAAGTCCCAACTCATGCTTGTGAGATCCCTTCAAATAAGTGTTGGTTGACTGAGGAAACTAAAATGTTGACTTGAACAGCAAGCTCTGAGGGTCGAGCTCGGTGACATGGACGAGGTGAAGCTCGGCGACATGGGCGAGTTGGAGCTCGGCGCTGAGTCTCGATTTTACTTGGTCAAACAAATTGACTTGGATTAAGCTCTTGCACGATAAATTAAGAACATGATCAAATTTACACCATTGCCTGCCTAATCAAAAGTATGGAGGACCTTGAAATAGTGAATGTGTACAAGTTGTTGTCCCTTGAACACCGCTATAACCAAGCAACTCGGGGGTAACCAAAGTTATAACCTTACAAACTGACTCTTGACCCATGGAACTTGACCCATGGAACTGACACAGGATAAACGACGCCTATGAACCAAGCCGGCCCCTCTGTACCACCGTGAATACCTGTCACAATTCTAGGTCAAGTCATTAGACGGCATGAAATGGTCGCAATCAATGGTTCATATCAGAGTCGACGAAGAGAGCTCATGTATGAAATGCCACGCTGTTGGCTTTTTCGGCATGATTGGGATCGCGCCATACGTTTTTTCTCTAGAGCCCTCCAAAGGTTTTATCTCTACTCTATATCAACGTATACTCGCTATCTTTTCCCGAGCCACCACTGAGGGTAAGGCAGATGATCAAGAAAAAGCAGGAGTGGAAACGCACCATCTGAATCAGGGTCACATAAAGTAGCGACCCAGAAATGTGCATCCACCGCTGATCTCAGACAGCAAAGAGGAAAAGCAGAGGCCGCAAGAGCCTATTCTTAAGCCATGCCACCGCAAGCAGCAAGGCATTGACGATGGGGTGCCGGAAAGCAAAAGACTGTGTTAGAAATCAGACCAAGACTAAGTAGATCTAAATAGATCAAATATCAGTTTTAATCCTCAGTCTTGTGTAATCGACTATATTGCACTGTACCTAAATAGATCAAATATCAGTTTAATATACTCGGACAGTAAGTAAATCCATGTTTGTTGTAAGTAAATGTAAGTACTCACCCTCAGTCTCGTGTAATCGACTGAGGGTGTTGATTGTATGTCGTAGGTTTATATATGCATACGGTGTGACAATGGAAACATACTGTCTTTGTATCAGACAAAGCAGTGGTGGCCAGACAATGGATATGACGTCCAACACTCCTCCTCACCACAGCACTCCTCCTCGCGTGGAATTCTGCCGGACTCGTTTGAGGCCCAGTCGAGGGTGCAGATGTTGGAATGTGGGGTTTGGGAGGGCCTTTGTGAAGATGTCAGCGGTGTTTTCTTTGGAAGGAACCTGTTGGAGCGCTATGTCATTTGATTGTGCTCGTTCACGAAGGAAATGATATATGATATCTACGTGCTTGACTCGGGTGTGTAACAGAGGGTCCTCGGAGAGCGCGATGGCGGAGTTGTTATCGCAAAACATCTGCGTGGGTTGGGATGTTGAATCGTGTCCAATTTTCTGTCAAGGTTGGGTTTGGTGAGAGGTGCATCACATTAAAAATTATGTAATTACAAGTTGGTATCACCACGTCGTAACCAAATAAAAGCATCCTTTCATCATGGTCAGCTTTTCTCATTGTTGGTCAGCTCTCCTGCCCTTTGCATGTCAGGTCCCGCTGATGACAGGGGCTCAGCTACACTGGCAAGTTCTTACTAGGCGAGCTCAAGAGGCCAAGTACAGGTCTGGGGCTTCTCGGAAGCTCCGGTGCGACTACAAGTGGCCCAGGATGAAGTCTGGATGCTCTGGGGTACAAGAAGTGACACATGCAAAGTCAAGAGTGCTCCGGATTGAGGAGCACAAGTTCAGGGGATTGGGGCTTTTAGTGGAGGGGTGAACGGAGAATGGGAAGGTAGTATTGATTGGGGAACAGAAATAGGTTCAGAAGTTGATAGGGATGGGTATGGAACAGATAGGAGATAGATTGATCAGGAAACTGGGAAACAATAAGAGATACAGGACAGGAGATAGAGATAGAGAGGAAAAGATACAAGACAGGAAATAGAGAGATAGAGGAGAGATACAGAACAGAAGTACGAGTCATGGAACGGAAGTACGAGGCACAGAGATGAGATATGAGAGACAAGACAAGAGAGACAGAGACAGAGACACAAAACTAGACCAGAACAGAAACAGAGACTACGGTGAACTATGGTGAATATCAAGACTACTGACTCTGTATGTTATTCTACGATTTATATATTACTCTCCCGCTAAGTCCCGGGACAGGGTTCCAGCCTGGGATCGTGGCATCTGATTATCCTCCGGCTAAGTCCCAGAACAAGTTCTCAGCCCCGGGGTTGTGTGTCAGGTCCTGCTGACAATGGGGGCTCAGCTACACTGGCGAGTCCTTACTAGGTGAGCTCGGGAGGCTAAGTTGGATCGGGCAAGTGTAGAGTGTGGTTGCCCGGGGTTAATTTGTATGCCCAATCTCATCCACTTCACTCTTCACATATCACACCCTACCTCATCTATTCTTCTCGACCCTTACTCACCGCCATTGTTTCACACCTACATGAAGGCCGGTGACCCTTACTCTTCATATGTCACACCTTATCTTACCTCTCTCTTTGACCTACTCACTTCCATTGTTCCACGCCTAATATAAACCGGCGAGCGCAGCCAAGACAAATCCATCATCTCACACTGCGCTTGCAGGTACGTTACTATTCACTTCACCTAGAACCCATAGAACTTACTTAGTCGTCTCACACTGCGCTCGCAGCTCGCAGTTCTTGTCAGATCAGATCTCGCGCCGCGCGTTTGCATCTAGACAAAACTCCTGGCCCACGGCCTCAGTGCATGAGCAGCTCCTCAAACACCAACTCAACCTTGCCACCCCGCGCTCCCAACAGTTGCTTTCTCAGATCCCCCCAGCCCCCAACAAACCCAATTCCCCCAGTCATGAGTGATCCCACTCCAACTGTATCAATTGAGGCCTTTAACGCGCTCAGCTCATTGGTTTCCGACCTTGGCATGCTTGTCAGGAACATGCTGCAGCGCATAGATGCGACGGAAGGTTCATCGACAGCGGCAGCCCTGCAAACGGCACCAGCGCCGGCATTGGACTTCATACCCCCAATCACAGCAGTAACAGCTAACGGTACGTCCATCACTGCTCCTACCTCTCTTCGCGCTCGGTTCCCGGATATTGAGGCGGCAGTCATAGCGGCTATCATTATGCACAACTTCAAAGCGGCCGACCTTCACAAACTCGACCCCCACAAACCGTGACAAGGAAATTGCATATACCTTCAATGGAGTGACTAACCAGTTCGAGGTCAGCAATTGCACCGCAAAAGAATACAAATCCCCATTCTTGGTCATCGTCCCCCTGCAGCGGTACTTCAACGTCCTCGGCTTCCACCTCCCCAAAACCAACCTAGTCTCATTTGTGTTCTACGAGTACACTGCCCACCTCATTGAACTCGTCACAGAATATGAGTGGTCCGCGGTATACCAGTATCACTCAGTCTTCTTTAACCGCCGTCGCTCCAAAATGGCTGCTGGGGATTACTCAGGGTGGGGCACACCAGCAACCGATCTCCTCAGCAAGCATGTCTATGCATATCAAAAAGCAGCGCCAGCCAAGCAAGCAAAAACCCCACGCACCCCAGCTAACCCCTCAGAGCCATGCCGTAAGTTCAATGACGGTAAATGTGCCACAAACCCTTGCCTGTGGGGCTGCCCACACAACTGCTCCACCTGCGGAAAGGCTGACCATGGCAAGCTTCAGCACAAAGATTGAGCCCCTGGCAGGGCGAGTAGCCCCACCCACACCACGACTGCTCGCCCGGGCCTTCTTTGGGATGACATCGCACCTTCCCTCACTTTTTCTCCGCTCCCACCCCTTGCTCCCTTGCTCCCTCTCCCAGCAAGCCGCCCCAACACCACCCCACATGCCAACGCCCCCTTCAGCCCAACCTCTCACCTTCCCCGTGTCTCGTCCATGCTCAACGAGGCCGCATGGTCTTACTATCTATGTCACTATCCTGATCGCTCTTTTGTAGCTACTATAGTACAAATAATACGTTTTAGTGCTAGCATCGGATTTACAGGCGATCGCTCTAAGTCACAATCATGCACAAACCTCAAATCCGCTTTCTCCAGCCCCTCTGTCATTGACAACCTCTCCACTGACATTGCAGCGCAAGTTGCCAACGGGCGGACATGCGGCCTGTTCACTTCACCTCCCTGCCCTAACTTTCGTGCCTCGTTGCTTGGGGCCGTATTGCGCAAACGCTCTGAGAAGATTCGTTGCATTCACCACCTATCGTGGCCGGAAGGCACCTCAGTCAACGACGGCATCCCCAACACAGAAGCCACAATCGACTACGACATGGCCGATTGTGCCATTGCTGATCTCGCTGTGTCAGGGCCAGGGTCCCTGATGATCAAACTCGATCTTGAGGCTGCTTTCCGCCACATACCAACACGGGTAGAGGACTGGCTGCTACTAGGCTTTACATGGATGGAATGCTTTTACTACGACATAGTCCTGGGCTTTGGATGCCGCTCCGCACCATATATATTCAACCTTGTCACCGAAGCACTGCACTGGATCATGCAGAGCAACATTCCTGCCCACTTATGCCACTACCTCGATGATTTTCTGGCGATCTTCTCCCCTGGCACTCCGGCTGACTCTGTCCACGATGCTCTTGCATGGGCCATGGAATTAGGCAAACAGCTTGGCCTGACCTTTCAGCCATCCAAAATCGTAGGCCCAGCCACCTCCCTTGAGTTCCTGGGCCTGGAATTGGACTCTGTTGCAATGGAAGTCCACTTACCCCGCGATAAACTCAGCTACCTCACAAACCTCCTTGACGACTGGTCCACGCGCAGCACCTGCATGCGCCAGGAACTGGAGGAACTTACGGGCTTCCTCCAGTTCACTACACAGGTCATTCCCCTATCACGAGCCTTCCTGCGCAGCCTCTATGACTTCTCAGCTACTTTTCCCGCAAGCCAGTTCACTCGCCGCCACATTCCCAAAGCCGCACGACGTGATCTGGACTGGTGGTGAGCGATTGCAGGCAAATGGAACGGTGTCCGGCTTATATCTCCCTCCAGGCCAACTGTCGACATCTTCACAGACGCGAGCAGTGCAAAAGGCCTGGGAGGACACTCAGGCTCAGATTGGTTCTCCGCACGCTGCCCATGACGACTCTGCACAGAACACATTCAGGTCAAGGAGATGTATGCGGTGGTGTATGCAGTCCTCTGCTGGGGTGACGGCCTACAGGGATGCCACATAGTCTTCCATGTTGACAATGAAGCTGTATACAACGCAATCCGGAAGGGCTTCTCGGAAGCTCCAGTACAGCTATGAGTGGTCCGGGGTGAAGTCTGGATGCTCTGGGGCACGAGTAGCGATGCGTACGAGGTCAGGAAGTGCTCTGGGGAGGGGAGCACAAGTTCAGGGAATAGGGGGTTTGTAATGGAGGGGGGAATGGGGAATAGGAGGGTAGTATTGACTGGGGGGCAGGGATAGGATCAGGAGTGGGAGAGTTAGGTATGGAATGGATGGGGGGTGGATTGGTCAAGCAACCGGGGAATGAGAAGAGACACGGAACAGAGAGTAGGAATAGAGAGGAAGAGATACGATAGAGAAATAGAGGAGAGATACGGAACAGAGATATGAGTCACGGAATGGAAACACAAGGCACAGAGACGAGAGACGAGAGACGAGATGAGAGAGAGAGAAGAGAGGCATGAGAATAGATTGAGATTGAGACAGAGACAGAGAATATGGAAACACGGAGAACTATGGTTAATATCAAGACTACTTGACTCGTATGTTACCCTATGGTTTATGTACTACCCCTCCACTAAGTCCCAGGTAGGATTCTAGCCCGGGACCGTGGCATCTGATTCCTCTGGTTAAGTCCTAGGACTGGCTCCCAGCCCTGGGGTCATGATAGAGTTGGGGCATGCTGGCGCAGGTTACGGCGGTCTTGCGTCGGGCGGGTCGGTGGTTGTGGTGCGTGGTGGTGGCGCCCCTTGGCGCCACAGAAGCAGGTGGCCTGGTGACGTGCCGACAGTTTGCGGGAGGAATGTTGCGGAATGTTATGTGATGGCCGGGATGCCAGGGGTCTGGATGTGCCCGGTGACAGGGAAGCTTCAGGGTGACGTGTTCGTCAAGATGCCGAAGTTTGGTGATGCCCAGGGGTTTGTCTGGAGATGGCCGTGGGTGTTGCCAATGCAGCATTTTGGGGTTGTTGGTGGCCCTGGAGGTGTGCAGGGGGTGCGGGGGAGGTGTGTGTTGGGGTTGGGGCAGTGTATGGGAGTCCGGAGATGGCAGGGTCGTGACATTACCTCCCCTTCAGCGTCGAGACCCTTTGAGATGGGGGCTGCGGTGGTGGTGTCATGGGAATTTGAACCCGAAGTTAGTGCTGGCACAGAAGTCCTTGGAATTGAAGTCGAAGTTGTACGGCGGCCGTCCAGGAAGTGCTTCAGAGGGGGATAAAAAGGAGGGGGCTCACCGCAGTTTGTTCCCCCATCCTTTGATGTCTTCACCCAGTTCTTCTTCCAGCTCATCCTCAGGCTCCCCCACTCCCTCTCCCTCCGATGATTTCTGAGTCTGGGCCTGGGAGCAGTACGAGGATTGCCGGGCTTTGTATAATTGTCGCTGGCAGGAGCGCGAGCTATCAGTGATGGTCCGTCGGTGTGAGTGTTGTTCATCGGGTTGTGTTGTTTGTGCTGACAGGGTTCCCGGAGGTCAACTTGCAGACCCCTGGGGCTGGTCCTTCAAGGTTGGCACTTCCAGTGGCTCCCCCTGTGGCCCCTTCTGTGGCTCTGGTCGCCCCCCTTGGGCATCGGGTACCCCAAGAGGCAGTGACAGCGGGGCAGCTCACGAATGCGCTGGCCCATGTTTGGGGTCCTCTGACTCTCACATGGTGTCAGGCGCATGTTCCGGTGAGTAGTCCTCTAACGGTGAGTTCCCTCAGCTGACTCCAGGTGGCCCTAGTGCATTTTCTGTGCTTGCCAGAGAGAGCCTTGTGAGTTTGTGGCGCCGGAGGTAGGGTCGCGGCGAGATTCCTTGGTGTGCAAGGCCTGCCGGGCCCGCCATGAGAGTTGTTTGGTGTCACGGCTCTGGAGGGCAACCTGTGTTGCGGAGGAGCAGGGGTGGGGTGTGGAGTGGGTCTTGGCCCAGATGATGGCAGCTCCAAGGTCTGGGTGTGCATGGGGGGTTGGCAGGAGTCAGGAGGGAGTGGTGTGGGGTCTGGGGCAGTGGTAAAGATAGGGCTGCTGCAGGGGACACAGAGGGCGTCGGGAGTCGGTTCTGGCAAGTGGCGGGTGTCTCTGTCAAGGGACCCCCCATTTGCATCCACTTCCTTTTCCCTTCCTATCCTTTCTCCCTATCCTTTTCCCTTCTGTTCCTTTCATTCTGTTTGCATTTTTGATCACCTGGTGTGCCAGAGTCATCTGATGGTCCTTACCAATCGGTTCTCTGGCAATGTCCGAGTTTTTACCCCTTTTAGTTTTTCCATACATCATATCATTTTCCAGTGGCTTATGTGTACTGTACAGTTGACTTCCATGCTGTTGAGCCCCCAGAAGTGTCCACTCTGGCATAGGGATTCCTCAGACTTGTTCTCTTTGGATATCCCTCTGCCAGGTGAGTAGCTATGTTCTTAGACACTGTACAGTACTGAATATACTTTGGATATCCCTCTGCCAGCTGTGTGATTGTGCCATAGCCTTCAGAGGTCACCCTTACAGCAGAACAAGTCTTGTTTAACTGGTCTGGGATTACCCAAGCGGTTGTGCCCCCCTGTCTGCCTCTTTTCTGCCTCCAGGGCCCCACTTCTGCCTATTAGCTCCCCCATTTTACTGTCTACTGCCCTGGTGTGCTCCCATGACCCAACCAGTCCCACCAGCCAATTCCTCGGGCATCTCTAGCCCCCAGGACAAGGCCTGAAACCAACTGCTTGCTCTAGAAGCCCAGGTGCCGGCCACCCAAGACTCTCTTACCCATCACACCACAGAATTTGTCGGACTGCTTCAAACTACAGACACCATTGCTTAATCTCTTCAAGCGCTTGTAGAACGCCTTCCCCCACTATCCCCTTCAGTTCCTACAATGCTCACGCCTCCAGCGGGACCCTCGCTACCTCATCGCATCATTTCCTCCCCCTCACTCGCCAAAATTCCACGACCTGTGCTCCCAGATGCCTATGATGGTAGTCGCACCACAGGCAAATGTTTCCTGCAATCCTGCATCACCTATATCCAGCTTTCACCTCCGACATGCTGGAGATCACCTGGGTGCTCTCCTACATGAAGACTGGTCGCGCATCAACCTATGCACTACGAGTTTTCTGATGCCCTGGTGGAATAAGCAGCTTTGCAGATTGGGCATCCTTCGAGGCCAATTTCTGCGCGGAGTTCTTTCCTCTGGACTCGGCAAAGACTGCAGCACTTTCTCTGCAAGACCGAGACCAGTATGGTCAAGGGAGGCGCACGCTGGACGAGTATATTGACTCTTTTAGGGTGCTTGTTAAGCAGGCTGGGTACCCAGATGGTCTCCAACTTTGTCTTACCTTCTGGGATGGCCTTCACCCCACTCTCATCGACCGAATCAATAATCTGACTGAAGGTTGACCCAGTGATAAGCACATTGAATTCTGGTTCAAGGTAGCTCGAGACCAGTGGCAGCTCATGGAGCTGAAACGTGAGTTACGCCGCCCCTACTCTCAGTCTTGCCATGCGATGTCTTTTTGCCCTCACCTCCCCATGACATCCGCAACCCGTCCAGCTCCTCATCCACTCCCAGCAATCTGACCTGCTTCTCTTGCCCCTTGCCCCTTGCCCCTTACCTGCAGGCATCCCAATGGACATCAATGCCTCCCATCAGCGTTTGTCCACTCCTCTGCTCTGTCGCCACTGTGGAAAGCCTGGCCACTTTGCGTGCTACTGCCCTCAGGGTTTGGAGGTTTGCTATCTGTTGCCAGTAGAGCAAGAGGAGCTCCTAATGCAGCTGCTTGCCGCTAAGGATGCCGTCGGTGTACCCTCACCAGATACTGCTGTGCTGGAGACTGTCTCTGAGGAGCTGGCGGTCAGCAACACCCCTTCTGTTGAAGTGGAAGAGGATTTTTAATGGAGCAACGGATGAGTTGTACGCCTCTGCTGCTCAATGCTAATCGGTTCTCCTGTCTGTCTGTAGAATTTGCCAATACATCCACTAGTAGTTCTATGACTGAACCTGAGACTGAGAGCATCCCTTCCACCATACAAGATACCCCTCCAGCTGAGGATTTGGCTGGAGTCCCCCTCCATTCCTCCACATCTTGTCGTCGTATCCTGGCCTAGGAGCGTTGTCTTCCTTGTCGATACATTGTGGCTGCCACACCATCTTCCAACTCCCTGCACCTCAACGTAGAAGTGGAAATGATGGACACTCAACAGATATGTCATGTCTCCGCCCTACTTGACAGTGGAGCCACGGGAATGTTCATCGATGCGGCATATGTGGAGCAACATGGTCTCACCACTCAACCTCTCAGCCATCGCCAAGCCCGCTGGTCAGAAACACTCTCGGAGTATGACTTCACTATCCACTACTGCCCTAGTTGCCTTGGAGCCAAACCCAATGCCCTCACTCAACGCCCGGACATCTACCCAAAAAAGTCATTTGAGGCAGAGCAAAACTCCTTCAACCACCGAGTCATCATCCCCCCAGAGCACCTTTGTGCCATGCTGATCATGAATGAAGAAGGAATCCTACACCAAATTTGCAATGCACCCCTGGACCACTTCTTCACTCAGCACGACCCCTGGAACGCTCCGGAAGACGCCCCACCGACCCCGTCAACCTTCACACTGTCCCTTGACAACTCCCTCCTCTTCTGGGATGGCTGCATCTACACCCCAGACCACAAAAAGATACGCCTCGACATCCTCCAACAATACCACGACTATAAACTGTGGGGACACCTGGGAATCCGTAAGACTGTCCAGCTCATCTCCCGGACCTACTTCTGGCCCGGACTCAAGTGCAACGTCACCTGGTATGTCCGAGCCTGCAAATCCTGCCTCCGGGCCAAAGTCCCCCGTCACCACCCCTATGGTCTCCTCAAACCCCTCCCCATTAGTTGCCACTCATGGTCATCGATCTCCCTGGACCACATTGTCAAACTTCCCGACTCCAACGGCTTTGATGCCATCCTCGTGGTAGTCTGCTGCCTCACAAAACAAGCCATCTTCATAGCATGCCACACCACTGACAATGCTCTGGAGTTTGCCTGGATCTTCCTCGAGCATGTGTTCTCCAAGCACGGACTCCCCAATGACATCATCTCCAACCACAGTTCCCTCTTTGTCTCCCAGTTCTGGCAGTCTTTGTGCAAGGCCTTGGAAATCAAAACCAATCTATTCACCATCTATCATCCAGAGACCAACGGACAGACCAAACGCATGAACCAGACCCTGGAGCAGTACCTCCACCTCTATGTCAATTACCAGCAGGACGACTGGTGGCACGACCTGCCCCTGGCCGAGTTCACGTACAACAACACCCCCCACTCTGCCACTGGAGTCTCCTCTTTCTACACCAACAAGGGCTACCACCCCCGGCTCACCCTCTCCCTTGACAACATACCCTCACACGTTGCCCACAAAGTCGCCCAAGATCTCCGGTCCCTTCATGAATTCCTCCAGAAAGAAATCAACACCGCCAACAAAGCCTACACCAAGCACACCGACTCCCGCCGCGGACCCACTCCCAACTGGTTCCCCAGAACTCTTGTATGGCTCAATTGACACAACATCAAAACCCGCCGACCCTCCCCCAAAGTTCGACCACAAGTGCTTTGGACCCTTCAAGATCCTCCGGAAAGTTTTGATGCATGCCTACAGACTTGACCTACCCCCGACCCTCAAAGGACTCCACCCAGTGTTCTATGTCCGACTCCTCAAAGAATATGCCCTGAACCCCTTCCTCGGCCAGCAACCCAAACGACCCCCGCCGATTGAACTCGAAAGCAATGTCCATTACAAAGTCAACCGAATCCTCGATTCCTGGCAAGTCCGCAACCGGATCCTCTACCTCATGCATTGGAAAGGTGACACACGGGAACCCTGCAAGAATCTCTCCGGAGCTCCTCTGGTGCTCCGGGACTTCCATCAGCGGTACCCCAACAAGCCCTGGGACTCCCGGGACTAGAACTTACAGATGGCAGTAGTGGGCCTAACCCCCGCCTCTGGATTTACTAGGGATTCAACTCCCACCAGTACCCTCATGTGTTCTTTGCTCTTCCCCCATAAAACTTACTAAAACCGCATTTACCATAAAAGATTCGTTTCAAAGAAGGAACTACAGCAGTGTATGTACAGACTAATCTACGAATAGTATAGCATAGGAGGCTGGAAGTCCGAGGAATTGACCAAGAAAACAAGCACCCCCAAACCCCTCACTCTGATCCCTCCGGCGCACCCCTGCCCTCACCCATATCCCCCCTCACCCCCAGGATTATGGCACCCCCATCCCCCATCATTGCCAACTCCACCTGGACCCCCAATGCAGCTGCGTGATCCTCACGGCATGGCAGGACCTCCCTCGCATCCACTGCCATGTCCAACCACGTCCCCAGAGCCACCGCGTTGTGTCAACGGTGCCCCGCCAGCACCAGCCCCAGCTGCGAGAGCCCCTAGGCCACCTCCAGGGTGACGTCCCGCTGCTCCCGGGCCAGACCGTCCTGAATCAATGCATACGCCGCAGATGCTGCATCCAGAAGGAGCCAATGCTCCCACACCCAGCCTAACAAGGGTGGACAAGTTAGCCAACCTTGGAAATCTAGAATCGGCCCACTTATGTAAGATCTCCCCCTGCTCCATGGCCACCTCCCCCAAAAACCAATCTCACCTCCAAGAGGACGCCTCCCCCGCCACCCAGAGGGCCCTCCACTCCATCTCCAGCCTTGCCACCTGCTCTGACCCCAAAGCTGGAACCGCCACGGGTGCCCCCGTCACACTCTCAACGCACCGGACTCGCTCCTGGAGGCCCCAGACCTCAATGGCCTGCGCATCGACCAAGGCCATTGCCATCTCCAGCTCCTGCCTCATTGCGTCCCGCTCTCCTTGTGCCTGCTGCAGCTCCGCCTGCAATTCTTCCAACTCTGTACTTGTCTGGGTTTCCAGCTCCTGCCTCGTCATGTTGCGCTCCCTCCGGACCTCCCACAGCTCCGTGTCCCTCCGGGCAATCTCCTCCATCAGAGCCTGTGCCCGTTGGTGCCCAGCCACCTCCACCATGGGCACCTCACAAGTTGCCAGAGAAGCGGGGCCCAGGAGCCTCCCGATGTGTGGGGAGTACACGTGCACCCTGGGGGGGCCTGCCTTGGGGGAAGGTGACTGTCGGGGGCGCTTGGGAGCCTGACTGGACAGAGGGGACTGTAAGGGCGACCTCTGAAGGCTATGGCACAATCACACAGCTGGCAGAGGGATATCCAAAGTATATTCAGTACTGTACAGTGTCTAAGAACATAGCTACTCACCTGGCAGAGGGATATCCAAAGAGAACAAGTCTGAGGAATCCCTATGCCAGAGTGGACGCTTCTGGGGGCTCAACAGCATAGGAGTCAACTGTACAGTACACATAAGCCACTGGAAAATGATATGATGTATGGAAAAACTAAAAGGGGTAAAGACTCGGACATTGCCAGAGAATTGATTGGTAAGGACCATCAGGTGACTCTGGCACATCAGGTGATCAAAAATGTGAACAGAATGAAAGGAACAGAAAGGAAAAGGATAGGGAGAAAGGATAGGAAGGGAAAAGGAAGTGGATGCAAATGGGGGGTCCCCTGACATCACTCCCCCTCTAGGATGCGGTGTCTCGACGCATTGGGTAGAAGAAGTTCTGAATGGCTGTATCAACCAGTGAGATGTGATCAACCCCACAAATGGCCTTGGGTGCATTAGGGTGCTGCTGGTAGAAGTTCCGAACCTAGCTGTGGTGCCCAAACGTTCTCCTGTGGTTCCCAGGATACATCTTCCAGACCGTAGCCCTTCCACTTTACCTTGAACTGCAGTTTCTGCCAGAATAAGCAACTGTCCAGTATCTTCTCCACCTTGTACTGTTCTTCGTTATTGACCAATACTGGCGGGGGCGATGGTCTGGGGCGACAGCCTGGGATGGGGTCAATTGGCACTGGAGAGAGCTTCACCACATTGAACACCGGGTGGAGTTGACGCAGACTGTTGGGGAGATGCAGTCGATAAGCCAGGGGGCCCACTTGCCGCTCTACTGCAAATGGTCCCAGATGACAATGTGACAGTTTCCGTGAAGGTCGCGTCGTGGTGATGTCTAATGCGTCGAGGTAGACATGGTCTCCTGGTCAATACTTGGGAGCGGGAGTACAACCATGATCGTAGTATCTGGCCATATCGTCCTTGGCATTTGTCAGCGCTGCCTTTGCCTCCTCCTGGGCTACTCTCATCCTATCCACAAAATCATTCACTGCGTCATTGCTGGAAGGGCATGCTTGTGGTTCAAAACCCATGCAGGGGTGACGGCCTGTGTCCAGGAAGAAGGGGGAGAACTGAGTTGAGGCGTGGACATGATTGTTATACTGGAACTCTGCGTCGGGTAGTAGCTTGTCCCAGTTGTCTTGCCGTTCATTACAGAATAGGCGCAGATACTGCTCCAGCTCCTGATTAACGTGTTCTGTTTGCCCGTCAGACTGAGGATGATATGCCGTTGAGGTGTGCAGTTTAATGCCCAGGAGTCGATACAGCTCGCGGGTGAACTCTGCCACAAACTGAGGTCCTCAGTCTGAAACATAGGCATCGGACAAACCATGCAGCTTCCAGACATTCTTCCGGTAGAGGTTGGCAGCCCCCATGGCAGCGCAGGTAGTATGAGTGGGAATGAAGTGCGCTTGTTTACCATAGAGGTCCACCACCACCATGACAGCATTGTACCCGTGTGTGTCTGGCAGTTCCACAATGAAATCCATGGAGGCTACGCTCCATCTTTCTGCTGGAACTGGGAGAGGGTGAAGTTGACCCATGGGAAGTTGGCAGCGTGGTTTAGTCTGTAGGCACAAGTCACAAGTGCTGGTGTAAGAGCCAACATACCGCGACATCTGAGGCCACCAGTAGTTACATGAAACCAGCTCCAGGGTCTTCCACCAGTTAGGATGCCCAGCAACATGAGAGTCGTGATGCTGCTCAACAATGCGCCTGTGCAGCTTGGGGATGTTTGGCATGTAGATACATCCGCGGAAGGTTAGGATGCCACCTTCCTCATGCCATTCATTGGTACGTACCGACTTAACTCCATTTCCCTTGTTAGACTGCAGTACGCGAGCCGCCTGAGCCACCACATCCTCCTGCATACCCTGTCAGTTCCCCTGCCAGATCTCCTTGAGGATGTTTGCCTCATCTCCTTGGATTGCCAAGCCCTCCAGAGCGCAAATGGCAAAGAGTTCCAGTTTAAGGAGGACAATGTTATCATTATTGCTTGCCCCAGTCCCGTGATCTGCTCGCCGGGATAGTGCATCTGGCTTGCCCATGCTCCTTCCAGGCCTGTAGTGCAGCAAGAAGTCAAAGTTGGCCAGGTACAGGGACCAGCAAGCTTGCTGGTGGTTGAGCTTCTTTGCTGCCCAGAAGTACTCGAGGTTCTTGTGATCTGTCCAGACTTCAAACTTATGCCTTGCGCCCTCTAGGAAATGTCACCACTCTTCTAATAGACGGACAATGGTGAGCATCTCCTTGTTGTGGATCTCATAGTTCCACTCCACAGCATTCAGGCTCTTAGAGTAAAAGGCTACAGGATGCCACTTACCATCCTCCTTTGACTCTTGAGAAAGGACTGCCCCCGTGGCAAAGTCAGAGCTGTCGGCTTTGACGCGGAAGGGAGAGTCATTGTTTGGAAAGAGGAGGACTGGTTTTGAGGTGATGGCTTGTTTGAGGGTGTCAAAGGTGCCTTGCTGCAATGCTTCCCAATGCCACATGCTATCCTTCATGGTGAGGTCAAATAGAGGGCGCGCATGGTGAGAGAAGTCTTGAATGAACCTTTGATAGAAATTGGTGAATCCTAAAAAGGCTTGCACCTCCTTCTTATTCCTTGGTCTAGGCCATTCCGCTATGCCAGCTACTTTTGCAGGGTCCATCTCTGCCATTCCATGCGATATGATCAGGCCAAGATATTCAACCTTAGTCTGTTCAAATTTGCACTTCTCTGGCTTGAGGTAGAGCTGGTGTTGGCAAAGACGTTCCAGGACAAGACGTGTGATATGACGATGCTCCTCAAGTGTCTTGGTGTAGATGAGAATGTTGTCAAGATATACGCAAACAACTCCTTCTGCAATGAAATCGTGGAAGATGTCATTCATCATCGTCTGGAAGGTGGCAGGGCTGTTGGTCAAACCAAAGAACATTACCAGGGGTTTGAAGAGTCCACAATTGGTTTGGAACGCTGCCTTCCACTCATCACCTTCTTTGATGCGCACATTGTTGTAGCCCCAGCAGACATCCAACTTGGTGAAGTAACATGTGCCTCGGAGATTGTTAATAAGCTCGGAGATGAGTGGCAGTGGATAGCAATTCTTGACCATCATTGCATTCAGGATACAATAATCCTGGACCAGACGTAGAAACCCATCCTTCTTCTTGATGAAGAAGACTGGGGAGGCCATGGGTGACTTCGAGGGGCAGATCCGCCCAGAGTCAAGGTTCTCCTGTAGGAAGGCGTCTAACTCATCCTGCTCTCAAGGGGCTAGCGGGTAGACCCCGCAGCTAGAGGGTTCAGCCTCTGGGAGAAGCTCAATTGCATGGTCCCATTGCTTATGCCCTGGGAGCAAGTCAAAGAATGCCTTGGAAAACACGTCCTCAAAGTTGTGCAGGTGAAGGGGGATAACGCTACCCGATGACTTGGGCTGAGAATTGGCTGCAAATGCCTGGGCCAACCGCTGAGAGGTGGTCTGGCTGGCCTGGATCTCAGCTTTGGTTGGAGGCAGTCTCAACGTGGTAGCGTATATCCAGTCACCTACTTCAATAGCCTTGTCCGGAGACTCGGGGTCAGGAGCGCTGGCAAATTCACCCTCTCTTCCATCTTCCAACTGGGATCCACATCCTACACCTTGGACGTCCTCATAGAGGGCCTCTCTATGAGGGAACGCCAGAGGGGGAGGGTCCAGAAGGTCAATATCAGAGGAGGGAAGGTGCCCCACACAGCAAATGCAGATAGCAGCACGCTTCCGGACCTTAGTTTGGTGCTCAGCTTGTGCTTCTTCTGAACAGGTGGAGCAGCGCCGACATCGGCTCATCGTCACCTCTCCCTTGGACCAATCAATCTTGGGGTTGTGCTCACAAAGCCAAGTGAACCCCAGGATCATGTCCTGCTTTCCCAAACTCGTGACCACAAAGACAGCACATTCAGCATGTGCACGATAGCATAGCACTAGGTCTACAACGAAGCGGATAGACCCAGCTTTGTTACGAGTGCCATCTATGTTGTACATAGGAATGGGATGAGTGAGTTGTTTTGTGGTTGTGAAGTACTGGAGATTATTGTGATTGGAGTAGACTTGAATGCGGTGGGGTGCCCCTTCAAGGTAGGCCCGCCATTGCTTGAAGGCCTTGACTATGGCAAGCAGCTCCTTGTTGTAGATGTTGTAGTTGAGCTCTGCCAGGATCATTGAGCATGTGTAGAAGGCGACGGGGCAGAGCTCGCTACTGCTGGGGTCCATCTGTGAGAGGATGCTGGCGATGGCATAGTTGGAGGCATTGCATTCCAAGAAGATGGGGAGGGAGGGGTCATAGTGCCGGAGGATTGGGGTGGAGGTGAAGACGGATTTGAGAAGTTCAAATATGCTCTGGCACTTGCTGTCCCAATTCCATGGAGTGTCTTTCCAGGTGAGCCAGTTGAGGGGTTTTGTGATGCCAGAGTAGTTATCGATGAACCGGTGGTAGAAGTTGGCGAAGCCCAGGAAGGATTGTACCTCCTTGACATTCCAGGGGGGCGGCCAGTTGAGGATGGCCTGGATCTTGACCGGGTCCATGCGCACTCCGTCCGGGGAGACTATCACACCCAGATACTCTACTTCCATGACGTGGAAGGCACACTTCTCTGGTTTGGCATGGAGATGGTATCTCCGGAGATGCTCCAGGACCTGGCGCACGTGCTTCTGGTGGTCATCGAGGGAGTCGGAGTAGATGAGGATGTCGTTGAGGTACACAATCACGAAGACATCGCTAATGTCGTGGAAGATGTCGTTCATGAAGTATTGGAAGGTGGCAGGAGAGTTGGTCATTCCGAAGGGCATGACGAGGTACTCAAATAGTCCGTAGCGGGTGCGGAAGGCAGTCTTCCACTCGTGTCCCGGAGCTATGCGCACATTGTTGTAGCCTGACCGGAGGTCAATTTTGGTGTAGATCTTGGCACTGCGGAGACAGTCGACGAGGTCGCCAATGAGGGGGAGGGGGTACCGGTTCTTTTTGGTGACTTTGTTGAGTCCCCGGTAATCGATACAGAGCCAGAGGGAGCTGTCCTTCTTCTTTGCAAATAGTACGGGCGCTCCAGCGGCGGAATTTGAGGATTGGATGAATCCCTTGCCAAGCATCTTGTCAAGGTAGTACTTGAGGGCACAGAGCTCCACTTTGGACATGTTGTAGACCTTGCCAAATGGGGGGGAGGTACCATCCTCGAGGTTGATGGTATGGTCG
>QGOB01002016.1:0-20377 GCA_003313055.1 Termitomyces sp. MG145
TAAATTTTATGTAATACATGAGAAAAACTAATTAGAAATTATTTGACATCTTTCTAATGGGTTTTTCTTTCTGAAAAATCTCCCAGTTCCTGCAGTGATTGTTTCACACAAGCTGTCTCTTCCTCGCTCAATCTTTCCGATCTCCTATGATCTTTGAATTTCGCCTCCGTGATACGAGAGACCTTTGAGATGAAACCGTAAGTATAACAGCAAGAGCTGAAAGAAAAACGAGCCTCATGAGTCAATTATGCATCAGAACTTTCCAACTATAAACGGCACACAAAAGCCTCCTGAACAACGGAAAACAGCTGTCGCAATGGCAAGGTGCCGATGTTTGTCGGAAACTGAAGTACTTTTAGTTGCTCGTGAGGTATCGCACTCTGGTACAATTTGTTTGAAGTCTCGCAGCATAGGGGCCGTCCAGGTCAAGAGGAATGCTTGAAATTTGTCTCCAGACAATATGAAATTACCGGAGACTTCAGAAGACTACGAGGTAAAATGCTCAATATTCAACAGCGTGGAAGAACCTTTCGGCCGGTAGTCACCATTTACAGAACGTCAAATTAATACATAATCACTCTGACTGATAGCAGAGTCTCCATTTGTATAAGTCGGGAGAAAACCTTGCAAAAACGCGGAGCCTAACTGTGAACTTAATATGCTTTTGTCGAAATTATGTTAGCTGCCCGCCAACCAAGACTTGTGACTGCGACTGTGACGCCTGTCATTTTACCCTGTTCCCGTGATTCTGGCACGCTCACTTATGTATACATCAACCATTCAAATGGACCTACCTTCTCGACTAAACTACCGATGGCCCTCTCTTCGCAGTCCTATACATTCGACCCCCGTCCTAATTATCCCCTATTGATCACAGCTAAACGTTACTGGAAGGCGGATTCTAAACACCTAAACGACCCTTCGGCCTTGACACTCATCTTCACACATGGAACGGGGTTCCATAAGGAACAGTGGGAGCCGACGATCGATGAGCTTTACAGCTTACTTGATGGTTCTCCTCAAGTTCGGGAAGTGTGGTCTATTGACGCACCGAACCATGGCGATGCAGCCGTTTTGAACGAGAATATCTTGAAAATCGGGCACGAGCCTATCTGTGAGTATCTGATGTTTCTGTAGTTGTTTCTCTGTCTATAATGTTCAATAGTTCCATGGGAAGAGTACGCTCGAGCTATCTATACCTTCCTGACCGGTTTCGGAACGGGTGTGGACGTAGACTTCAGCACCCGGCGTCTGATTGGCATCGGCCATTCAATGGGCGCAGTCTGCCTGTTCGTCACCTTGAAAATTCTAATAACAATATGGACGCTGATCACTCCAAAGATTACTCTCACTTGGCTACTCCTCAAAGCTCAAGTTTGAATCCCTCATTCTCTGCGAACTCATGTCCATGAACCCAAGGTTTATGGAAAGGCCAGCTCAAATGCTCGTCAAAGGTTCCATCAATCGGAGAGATATCTGGCCTTCATACGAAGAGGCGTACAAGTTGCTCAAGAACCGACCGGCTTGGAAAGTCTGGGACGACCGCGTGCTCAAAATCTTTGTGGTGAGCGTTGAAGTTTTCCCTGTCCTCCTGGAACATTTCTCATTCTATTCAAGAACGACGGCATGCGACCACTTCCTACTGCGGAATATCCTGACAAGAACGGAGTGACCTTGAAATGTAGTCGTCAACAGGAAACCGTGAGTCATCCAACCTTGTATTGCAGCCATGTATTCCTAAGCTTCTCTTCCAGGCGTGTTATCGTGACGGTATCGGACCACTTCGTGCATATAACGTTCTAGGCTCTGTAGCACGACGGATACCCGTCCACCTTATCTACGGTGCCATCAATGATTACCTGTACGTAGTTCAATGCTCTCCCCTCGAGCGAGTTCGTAACAGCCGCAATAGACCTCAAGCAGTCAAAGACGACATCATAGAGAACTCTGTTGGAGGAGTAGAACACTTGGCTTCGTTTTCTCGTCTCGAGGGCGCGGGTCACCTGGTATGACTGATCTGATTTCAATTGTCCATCCGTCTGAATTGTCTCGCCTGCAGATCATTCAGATGAACCCTACCGGGCTAGCGAAGAAGATTTACGATGCGCTGACACTTCCTCGCCGGCCCCAGGTTAAGCTGTAGACCATTTCGTAGGAACCGGAGTAGAAAAAGAGAGGCGGAATGGTAGCCGTTACTAGAAGCCAGATCAAGCTGCTACCTTGTGTATTTCAGGAGTCAGGATGTCAATCCTTGACAAGCGCAGAGTTCAGCACGTATCACCGGCGAATTGAACGTGCACAATCGCTTTGATATTCAGTAAGATCGGTCGATAAAAAGCCAAGGTGGTTGTCTCGTAGGGCTGCATCCTTCAATTTCGGAGATCTCGCAGTACAATGGGGTGAACCTACTCCGTGTACAATTTCAACAGCCCATATTCGCTTAGTCTACTTGTCATGCGTCAACAGTAACCAGGATCCGGATGTGCCAGTTCTAGTCTATTGTCATAATGCACGCCAACGATGGGTCATCATATTGTCAGCTTTCCATTATACGACTTATTTAAGTCACTTTCGCGTAATGCGGTGCCCATGACCTATTCCCGTCAATGGGCGAGTCACATCTCTGCATTGTTGAACTTTGATTATACACATCACAGTACAGTTTTCTTTTCTCCTTCCTTTCTTCTCCTTGGTTTTGAAGAAAAGACAGGCTAGATACATGAGGAATACGACAGTAAATAATAAATATTATGCAGTCAGTAGGAATAACAATCTGAGAGAAGAATCCACGATTAGCAAGCCCACGGATTATCTTTAGGAGAGACCTCAGTCAGTCGAAAGATCAAGGGAGCCATAGTTAAGACTTCACCATAGAGAGAATTCGGGGGCTGTTTCAGCTCCATCATTTTAGAAGGCTCCTCCTGTGAGACTTCTTCACCCATAGCCGTTTCTCCTTGTCCACAATCGCGCCCTCCGTTGATGGCTGTATAACAACCAAGCTCAGTGACTAAGCGAAGACGGACAATGTTTGATCCTTGATCCACTTACAGTTAGTCGGAAACTGTCCATCTTTGCTAGGTGTTAATTCTGTGGACGATTAGACAATCAAAACTGATTCAACATCGCGACATACGTAATTCAGCAAGAGAGTGGGAAGAAGTTTGCGCAACATCTTGTGTAGAATCAATTCCATCAGGATGCTCAATCAATGACTGGGATGCTGCTGGCTTATGCTGGGGATTCCAATTTGCAGACAAATCCGAGGAATGGGCATGTTGTGATTGGTTCGTTATCGGGGAAGCAGAACGGCGGAGCGAACGGTCTCGATGAGGGCTGACGCCGCCCATCGAATTCTCGTTTACATCGCTGCGATCTTGATTTTGAAGAACAGAGGTTGGACGAGAAGAAGACCCCGCCCCAGCCGATATTTCCAGATGAGCGGACTGATGGTAATTTCTATACGGGCTCCTTTCTTCACCACCGTTGATCGAGCGATGGAAATCCTGATTGAACGAATGTCCCCGATGGCGCGCATTGTCAGGCCACATTGGACGTGAGGTTCGGTTTTGAGCTTGAGTAGAATCGTATCGAGGTCGGGTAAAGGGGTGATACTTGTTGTCCATACGTCGTTCAAAGTCATCTCGATAAGGTTTATGTCTTCTATAACCGTAAGGATAACCCGACCTCACATGTCCATCTCGATACAAGTTTTCAATTCAAATGTCAATATATGATCAATAAGGCCTACCACCATAATACGCAGCTTGGCGATTGAGATGATCATAATGAACTGGGGGCCACGAATTTGGGGGACCTGAAGGACCTCGGTTCCAGTATTCATGTACATGAAAGCAAACGAACCTTCGTTGAGAGGGACTGTATGAGTATAGTATGGAAACATCTCGTGATGTTGCGATTGTGATTGTTGATAACGTTGGTATTCTTGACCCAACCATGGAGGTGAAAAAGAATGTAAATGTTGCTGTTGCGACCAAATGAGTGGTTGTTTGTTTCAAAGACATCAGTGTCACAGGCTCACAAACATAGATGGATAGTTTCCCTGACCACACATTAGTTAAAGCAAGAAGCTACATGACCACAACATACTTGATACCGATTTGGTGAGGTGAATACATTCTGATGGACAATTTTTCAGTGTCACAGGTGAGGTGGTACTCATTCACTGCGAACCTACCTGGGTTTGGGAAGATTGGGCTGTATACTGAATGGGAATCAGAGATGACAATGGCCAGGATAAGGACCAAGTTTCTACCTTGTTCATTGCATCTGCAACCGCAACAATTGCATTCACAACTGGGGACGAAATATGTTGCGACTCATCAATGGCCTGATGAAGCTTTTGGACTGCGTTTACTAATGGGCCTTCAACTGGGGCAGACGGCGCAACATCGGGCACGGCAGTATCAGACGGCGTTGTACCGGTTGTAACAGTAAGCTGTGTATCCAAAACAAAATCCCCACCGCACCCTGCAACACCTGAGGGGGGTCGTGGATTGCACGAAGAAGCTTCGGACATCACTCGCTCACGGGGTCCGCTCAGATCCAGTGGCTTGGGTATGACATCGCTCCGGAGCGCCTGCGTTTGGTGAGGCACCGTAGATGTGGTTGTACATGGAGATTGGACTGGGGTTGGGGTTGAAATCGAAAACGGTCCATCCCGTCTCGAGTTCTTCTCGCTTTTTTCAGTAGAACCCACAAACCTTGTTTGTGGTTTTCTTGGTCGCGATGAATCTGTTGAGGTAGAAGATACGGAAAGAGATGGGGCGGGTGATGGTGATGTAGGATGAAAGGAGCGTTGCTTGGAGACATGGTAAGCCGTAC
This sequence comes from Termitomyces sp. MG145, assembly GCA_003313055.1. Taxonomy (NCBI): domain Eukaryota; kingdom Fungi; phylum Basidiomycota; class Agaricomycetes; order Agaricales; family Lyophyllaceae; genus Termitomyces; species Termitomyces sp. MG145. Next base: position 4,843 of record QGOB01002016.1, read on the forward strand.
TAGTCACATTTTCCTCAACGTTACTCGGAATAGGATTAATCTTTGCAGGTCGAGGCATTGCGCAGGATGGGGTTGGACTGCGTGACCGGGTCTGAGAGCGACTGCTGGTGAGAGGCGATCTAGGGGGAGATTCTGTCTGCCAGAAACGTCAAAAGGTCGGTACTTAACTAGTCGAATAACGACAGTCGTACCTGCATAACATCCTGGTCCCGTTCCTGGACCATGCCGGAAATATCTGGGCTTGAAGCCGATGGACTGTTGCTCGTTAACGGGCTTCCATCCGCTGTGCATGCCGCGGCTTTGGCCACGACACTGGTATTGGACGACGTTGGATTGAAAGGGAGGTGTGAGTTCACATTATTAAGGTCGGAATAGTTACGAGTCACCGCCGTGTTGAAAGCCTCAGCCAAGCCAGCAACATCGGAAGCAATAAAATTTGGTTGGCAAGAGGGAGTCTCACGCATGATGTGCTTCCGAGAAGTTTCCCCATCGCGTGATAACTTCCCACATCTAGTAGTGTCTGTGTCTTGACGAGTCTCTGGATCAATGACAGTAGTGGGTAGACTTGAGGACTGAACTGTAGTCGTTGGAATTAAGTAGAAGGGGTTTTTCATTATCCAAATTACTCACTTTCCCTTGCAGGTGCCTCATAGACTTGTTGCAGCAATTTGCGCGACTTCGTGAAAGCAGAGGTTGTCGAACGCGATGTAGGAGGCATTAATGAGGTAGGACCTTCGGGCTCCCTGGTAATATGCTGTGCGGTACTCCTTTTCTCGACTGCGGGTGACATGGAATTTTTGGATGTCGGCGAAGATACCATGGTCTCAATTCTCTTTGGTCTCGTACTCCCAGACGAGCTAGGAGGACCACGCAACTGCATTCGCATGACATTCCGGTCCTGACCTCGTCTTCCGTGAATCACCTCGCGTGAGCTCGGAGTCGTCAAGCTGTTATCGGCCAACTATAGCATGATCTTAAGATGTGCTAGAGTATGATGAGCTCCAAGGTGCGCACCTGGCCTCCGGAAACCACTCCTTTAGTGCCAGTGGGGTCGGACTCGGATTCGTTAGCGATGGATATTTGTTTATGAAGCATTCTGATTTTATGCAGCCGGGGAGGTACAGCAACAAAATCCATAACTTGCCGTTTACGTTTCAATGTATACGGGACAGTAGCAGGATTTGGGAGGTCTAAGGGAAGTGGAAGAGGACTGTCGCTGTCTAGATCTGTGAGGGGAGATAACGACCGCAACGGTGATTGAGACTCCTCAGTCGGATCTTGTGAATTCTCCGTGCAACTTTTTTTGGTCTCGATATTCATCTATGATATCTTCAATCCATAACATATGGTAGACCCAATCCTTGTACTCACAAGCATTACCTTTGCTTTGACATCATACCATCCCGTTTTAACGAAAGCTAAATTAAGAGGCCGGCATATTCGATATTGCTCAACAAGATAAGCACGTTGTAGTGTGGGGTTTGGTTTGTAACCAAGCCGTTGGGTTCGAATCAGGAAGTCTCTGCCGTTTTTGTGTTTCTGCAACGAGCTACCATGGGAAAGGTTGTACGCTTCATGGGATGAGTTGGAAGAGTGGGCCAAAATGGCGTCAGCGGCATGAAGGTTTTGTAACGCTAAGATATGTGGAAAGCATCTTCCTCGGTGACATTTCTTGCAATTGAGTATCCATGAGGAAACGGCATGACCGGAACCAGCCGTGCATGCAGCGCACACCCTTTCTTCATCTCCCTGCAAGATCAGGATGTGTCAGATTGACGATCGTGTATGACAACTTACACTAACTTTAGATTTCTTACGCATATCCTGCAGAAGGCAAGCCGCTCTAAAGGTTCGCATCGCAGGATCGAAGGTTCTACATCCGGAACGTTAACTATCGAAGAGCATATAGAAGTGGTCACTTACGTATGCTCATAGTGGGGCATCGGATTAGTTTTGGACTTGGAGAGCAGATCCGTCGCTTGATTACGAACAGTAACCAGTTCTTGAAAGGGACGACATTGAATCGGGTCCATATCACCACATTTGCAACTCCTGCCTTCGATGTAACATCCAGGACAAATGACGATACCATCACCGTGTTTGACCATCGAGCTCTGGGTTGTGTCCTGGCCAGGAACGCATTTGAGACACTCAAAAAAGCTTTGAAAGATATCTGCTCCACAAAAATCGCAAGTGAACTGAGTGACGTCGAGCAAGGTATTCGAAGAACCAGAGATATCGGTGGGTAATGTCGCTGACTGCAAATAATTGAGATGACGCTTTAGTGGAGGTGATTCTTCGAGGAGAACGGAGTCAAATAATTTGAGTAATCGTTCGGTCGTCGATATCAGTTTTTTGTCTTCCTTCAGCGGTATTAGCGCACTGTGGTTCTTTCCGTGATTACGCGGCAGTGAAGTCAAAGCCTCTTTTCTCTTCAGAAGAGTAAGATATATAAGTAATTTGATGCGATATTTTTCTGGCCAACAGATTCTAAAAAGATGATAATCACATAATTTAAAAAGATGAGAGGGAGTAATACCTGCGGTATATGGGCAATTCATGATAATAAGCAGTTTCAAGCCCTTTCAAAGTCATCCGAGACCATGAGGTTTTGATAGTGAGACCTCCGGCATTCACAATCTGGTGACAGCTGCGAGGTGGAACCAAAACAAGATCTCCTAACTTCTGTTCAGCAACATAAATGTCAAAGGGTGCTTTGGCAAGTTGTTTAACGGTGAGGACGTGATCCTTGTAACCCATCTTTTGTTTCAAGTCCTCGAAGTATTTCGAAGCGTCGGGCGCGTCTCCGCCCTCAGTCATAAACCAGAATGACGATCCGTTGTCTTCTGTATAGCACATGAGGTTATGGGTAGATGAAGCGCAGAGATCTTTGTGGCACGGGGTAAAAGTATCTCCGACCCCGATGTGACAGTTCAAAGTATCAACGTAGTGCGACTGCTAGATTTCTCAGTCACTGCGAGCATTAGACATGACGAAATGACGAACAAACAGATCCTCATGATCTCCTGGTAAAAGAAACGGAGGAATGGTATTCGAACTTCGGATCCACTCCTTCCATTTGTTAGGACACTCCAGGTTTTTACCATACAGTGTCTCCTTTTCTATGAATATGTTTCAAAAGGTGCAAAAATACTGAAGACGAAAGTTCTACCTTTCAAAGATGTAAATTTCAAAGCTATGCGCCGGGACTGCTTGAGATCCGGTTGGAACGTTATATTGAAAAAACATACCCTCCGGTCCGTGCTTTCTCAGCCACTTTGGATTAAAACGGTCTTTTGGCCAGTTAATGTCCTGGTGAAAGCCACATATAATTTGAGGAATCCCATTTTCTTCAAAATTGATGACAGTTCTCTTGGCCGACCTGAGAGGGACGCGAGAAACTGGACGGAATCGTTTACTTTGTTTGATGAGTCCCTCTAGGGTCCATCCACGAGTCGATAGCGGTGGAAGGGTATCGAAAGGCAACTGAACATTGGTCATTCGATTTAATTGGGCAATCGGTGTTGACGCCGTCAACTCCGCCGAGCAGTTGCACGATGTATTGGAATTGTCGCGCGTCCCAGCTACATGAGTTGAGTGTCGGCTTCCCCACGTCGTATTGCTCCCGCTGGCCATAAGTTGCCTCCTGCGCTCTTCTATACCCATGATGAGCTGCAAGACGACGGTTAGAGGGAAGTTCTCACCAGCGCTGATGATCAAGCATCCACAGCATATGCACAATTCATTGTGATATAAGCGCTAATCTGTCATTACGTATGCTTCGATCTCCCACGTCACAGTTTAGACGCCCTGGGGTCGTCTGGCATAATTACTCAAAAGCGGCCATGCAGCGTTCTTGATATCTTAGGCTGCTTGTTCAAAATTTCGGAATCAATATTGAATGTCTCAGCACGACAGGATAAACAGAACTAGGACACCGAGCAGAAACCTACCAAGTTATCCTAACATTATCTGGAAAGCGCGAACAGCCAATGAAGAATAATCCTTGTCGTATGTGTCACTAGATTATGAGAGGGAGCGGAACGATTCTCAGTAGCAGGTATTCGGTCATGCTTTGAATTGATCTGAATCAATTTTGAACGGTTCTGGACATGTTTTTCCCTAGCATGAGGCTAGATCTATACAGCAAGGCCGTTATTGACAGAGAGAATATATTGTCCAGTGATTCCATGATTCGCAGACGAGGGTATAGAGTATGGTGACATGATGTTCGTTGATGCTCGTTAAAGAGTCATGTAACATCTATATCATCTCCACATGCGATGGTGTTTATTTGTAGCTGCGGCCCTTGTGTCGATCGTCCCAATGTGCATCAGCAACAGTCCTATATTAGTCACTGCCCGACTTCATCATCCATAATCAACACTTTTCACCACGAAGCGCGCTAAGGCTCGCCGTAGCAGTTTGGTTATGTAACTCAGGATCTGCAGCTTTGAGAAACGAGATGATGGCGGATAAGCGAATATCGCGCAATCGAGTCGTGAAAAAACTCTCACGGCTGACGAGTATTATCGTGTAATTAAAATGTGATTGAGTGCCAAGTTCGTGTATCGAGAGCGCAAAAGGCTATTGAGAAGGCTGTGAAGGAGAGGGGTGGAGGTATGAAGATGAAGCGAGCAGCTGGGGTGTGGATTCTTGCAGGTTGTAGAGCGGTTCAGACGTAAGGGTTATTTTCGATGTAGATCCTCCGAGCTTTGAATGACCAACGACCAATAGCTCTAATTATATATAGGCCGAGAGATGTATAGAAAGTTGCTCCGTCAGCTCGAGCTCAGTGCCCACCAAAAGATTGGCCGACAAAGGAAAATAGCTTTGAGTCGAACCATGATCTGGTTGGCAGGAAACCATTTTGACGAATGAAAAGAGCTCTTCTTAGTCTATGGAGATGGTCTCGCCAGATGGAAATAGCTTTGAGTCGAACCATGATCTGGTTGGCAGGAAACCATTTTGATGAATGAAAAGAGCTCTTCTCAGTCCATGAAGATGGTCTCGCCAGACGACATATTCTTGAAGCAGATTGACAGGATAACTTATCTGTTGTGCTGAGAAAGGGTGTCAGTCCTATGGTAGAATGCATTTGACTTGTGATATGGAAGATGATATACAGCATATCTCTTGGGGAAATGAAGTGGAGGCCTTTTGATGATCTGGATGTTAGAACAAGTTCACCAGGGTCTGTGACAGGCATAGATGGTGCAGGACATAATGGTTGCAAAGAGAAGGTCATTGTATTTTCCCAAGCATTGTGCTGAAGATCTATATGCTGATAAGTGTGATGGGTGGGTGGGGGCTGTTACCAATGTATTGGTTCATCCTTAACTTCCTTTTCCCCACATATTACATTTTGTGGCTTGGATAAGAGAGTGAACCTGTTTGGAATTGAATTATTGCATCATAACCAGTCTTGATCTTGGGCCTTGAGTCACGTAATGAAGTGGGGGGGAGGTACCAATAGGTAGCCATGATTGTGAAAAAGGGGTAAATACCTCAGATTGCTCTTGGTACATCAGGGTATTGCCTGTAGTACTCTCGGACTAAATTGGGGAGTTCTCTTTTAAGCTGTAACCCTTCACATTGAACTGAAGCTTCTGTCTGAGGAAGAAGCAATCCAGTACCTCCTCCACTTCATATTCTTAACCAAGGTTGGCAGCAGTTGGAAGTTCTGATGGCAGCAGAGGTTGGGTTGTCCATGGCTGAGGAAAATTTCACCATATTGAAGACTAAATGCAGCTGATGCTTTCTGAAGGCAGTTGTAGGCAGTAAGCCAATGGCCTCAATGTAAAAGGTGGTTACAGGTAAGCCTCAGTTATCAGTCCCAAGTGCATATGAACCCAAGTCTATAGTGGAAAAGGTGTCTACACAGCATAGGAATGATGGCAAGGACAGTAAGGCTTGGAAGGGGTGGCTGTACTACTATATCCAAAATTCATGAAAGGCCCAAGACAGCTTGTAAGACAGGTAGTGGAGATGTTTGAGGCATTTAGATAGACCTGATCATTCAGGCTGGTACTTGGGAGCTGGAACATGCCTGCAGTCATAGCACCAGGCCATGACATCCTTTGCTTTGTTCAGAGCTGCCTTTGCTTCCTCCTGGGATTTATGGTAACTTACTTTATCCATATGAGTAGCGGGCTCTGCGACTGCATCATTTTGGGTGTATATTAAGTGCCCTTACTCCTTGCTGGGTCACATGACCACGCGTTTCCCAATTTAAATGGCAACGGCTTTTATCATCTTCAATAGCCATGTTCTTATCTTTTACACGCGAACAAGCCCGCCATTTGTCAAACCATACGTCTCAAGACGCAATGGCTTTCAACTTCATCATCTCATTTTCCTTGGTGTTGGGCGGCCTCGCCTTGGGCAGCTTCTTGATATATCGTCGCGCAGTGCTTTTTCGAGTCACATCCCATCAGTTATTCCTCGCTCCCGCCAAAGACAAACCAAGCCAGCAGATACGTGACGCACCTCGATGTGGATCAAACACGCGTCCGTTTGACACGAGCTCCTTCATCTCCCAATTGAATACAGCGTCCTCCGTACTTGTGGAACACCACGCACGCTTTGTGGCTGATATCACCAATATTCGGAGTATTGTCGACGCTTTGAAAATGGACGATGCTAATCTGCACAGAGAAGTTCGAAGCAGTTGTGGTGAGTTCAGTACTGCTCTCGATGCTTGTGTTCACTGACCAGTCTCTTTCTCTTGTTTGGATTGAAGGCACCGAAGCTCTTGGGGGAGGTTCATCTAGGTCCTTTTCTGTCTCTTTCTCGTCTCCAGCTAGCTCCATCGGTATGATTTGAATAATCTTATTCGTACTCGTAATCCTTTTACTCATATTTTTCTTTCTCATAGCTTGTTTTTAGACTCGCGAACAACGTCCATTGCCTCCTTCCCACAACTGAAAGTCTTCTCACTAGTTATCTCTATTCCCGGAACTTGATTTGTCGTAATTTAGCCATTTGTGATACAAACCCTCATTGTTAAGGAGCAAATCTCAGTACCCATATGATAACGCTATATCCCGTAATCATCTCTGTCCCTATCTTTAGCCAAACACTAGTCTGGCTAATCATCTATGTTACAGCTGTGAGACGCGTTGTTGATCCATTTTGATTGAGACCATGCCAGTGCGAGTCCTCATTCCGACATTGTGTGAGGTCACATGACCGCGTTTGCGCCACAGTCCTCCCTCTTCCCATCTCCAACAATGTTGAGCTTGCAACCGATCCTGATTTTTCTATGTACCATTTTATGGTAATGACAGAAAACCGGCAATGCCATTTCCTCTGTAATACTAATCAGGTACTGTAATAGAGTAATTCATTCCAACAGGAAAAGTAGAAATAACATGATTATTGGGAAGTAACTAAGACATGTAGCCATGTGAGCACATTTAATAAGCATCTTCTGAAAAGGAGGAAAATGATAGAAAGACAAATGAGCCAACATTTGCAATAGATCATTTGAAGTCTCGTTCGAATTGGGCGCCCGGAGGTATCTCACGCTGATCGATAAAACGCCATCTGACCCCGCGCTCGTGTGGGGGTCCACATATAACAACCCCCTTAAATGTCCCCACGTATCTTGGTTCTTTACTTCTATACCATAGTGTACGCAACCATGTATTGCTAGCTTCCAACGGTACTGTACTGAGAGAACGATCCCGATTGGCGCTCTGTTCCGTGTTTTTGCTTCACTCGCCTCTTGCTAAATGATGAATGATGAATAGACACGGAACGCCTTGTACTTGCCCTGCCATTGTTGTTGCATGTGCACGAACGAGGTATTTATGAACAGTTCCGGCCTTCCTGAACCGGTGGCGGCCAAATTGGGAACTAGTTCCCAGTGCTGCCATTTCCTATGCCGGTATGGGATTGCTACTCTTAACTATAAAGGTGTTTGTTAGTACTAGCCCGAGAGTATGAAATCATAATGAAAGAGTTTATAAACAATTGTATAAACATATACTGGTAAGACCACAAAGCGCGAGGCTAGCTCAGATGAACTTAGGAACACGTCAAGTTGCCTTCATCCTCACCCATTTCAATAACCACACTCCAAAACACCTGTCCCCAAGGTACATCACCCTCGTCCTGACCATTTTCACGTTCGCGCTCGTGTGACTTACGCTCACAACACACGAATCGAACCGGCTGCCCATCCCAATACCGCGTTAGATCGAACGATAGCCCTCCGGGCAAACGAAGCGTCAACGATGGCGTGAACTCGAGGAAGCCGTAGCAGAAGTCCAATGTCAGTATGTCCTTAGTGCGTTTGGTGTGCGTTTAGTCGTAATGATGAGTAGGATTGAAGGTATGAAAGAAAACGAACCTCTGGACCGAATATTATATCTTGACGATGTGTGGTGCTCGCGAAATATGCACGGCGCTGTGATGCATCTGCAAATCCTAGTGGACCAAATGCGTCTTTCTTCTTCTTACCTTTCCCTTGACCTTTAACCCTTTTCCTAAGTGTACTGATCGCGTTCCGATATTCTTTGGGGCCCCCGTTGGGAGTTGCCGTTGCAAGGTGCGAGGACGGTGGCACGGCCGATGTTGATAGGGTGGATGAAAGAGATGATATAGAGCCGTATGATGAGCTTCCGCTACTACAACTACTGGATGATGAGACATCTGTGCGTGCAAGATGGAGTTGAGAGGTGTCATCAGAGATAGGAGTCTCGGGTGGGAAGGTTTGAAGTGTGACTGGAGTGGCTGGAAGTGCCGCTGGAGGGGCGAGATTACGTGTATGAACGAGGTGTGGCATGGTCGCTACGAGCGGTGACAATGCCCAAGGGTGCGTTCGTGCAGTGAGATCGTGTTCCAATGTTGGATCTATGAAACTTAGAGAATGTGGATATTTATGTCCTGTTTGGGTGGATGACCTCTCGAGCTCGTAATCCTTACCTCATGAACTTAAGCGCTGCTCCACTTCCCCACGGAAGTCCCAAAGGTCTATCAAAGGTATTTCCAAAAAGAACATCGTCCGCTGATATTGGTTCAAGGAACCTGCCTGTTACATTATGACAGTTTGTTAAGTCCTTAGATGCACATTGCCTAGATTTACCTCGCACCTGAATACTCCAGGTTATTCCCTGCCGTTCTGGACGATCAAAGTAGTTGTATGCATCCTTCTCTGGATGAGTGAGGCCTTTGATGCACACGACAACTTCGCCCTCGAACCGATCAGAAACGAGCGAAAGGGCATTCGAGGTATTGACAAGGTGGGTGATAGGAATTAGTGTTGCACCAGTACCGGCAAGAACACGAAGACGGGGAGACATTTGAAGGCAGCCAAGGTTGAGGTTGCAAATGAACGACTGCGGTCGCCAGGATGGGAGTGGGGAGTGAATGGCAATGAAAGCTGTGTAATGATGTTTATGTAAAAGCGCAGTCGAGTTATAATAAGAACGTGTGGGCGTTGTTCGCCTCGTTTTGGCGTCGAGGGATAGGATTTTAGTGATCTTGATGACGTCACGACCTTTGACTTGAGGGAATTATAGAACCAAATTAAAGCATCTCAACTTACCCACATAGCATAACATGGATAAGCTGTTACAACACGGGACCCGCGTTGTAAAATTTGTCCTGCCCATCATTCCTAAGATCGACCGAATACTCAAACACTGCCTATCCATAAAAAATATATCTGGGTTGACGTATCATCGTGGAAGATTTTGGCCAAGCTTTAAGTGGTATTCATGGACAACGAAGTAGGACGCGACGGAACAAGTGGCCTCAGTGAATAAATGATCTTCCGCAAAGTGATTATCCTTCTCAGGGTGGAGGCAGATGGTTATCTGTACCAATTGGTACAGAGGCTGGGAACGATAAGTTCCGTAAACACTACCAGAGCGACTATTTCGGTGAAATCTGATCGACTCTCGGATGGAGATGTAGAGAGAGAGACTTTGTTCAACTCTGAAGGAGATATGTGAGAAAACAGGAGCAACGGAAAATAAAGGTGGACTGGTTAGCAAGGCTTTTTCCAGGAGGGAAGAGTAAGAAAGGTGGCATGACTTTAACTTTGCCGATTCGTGTCGCTGAGTCGAATGGACAATGGAAATACGATTTCAAGATAGGACAGGCTGGAACAAGGGAAGGAAAATACAGGCCTGCATACACGAGATGAACGGATGAGGAGCAATCTCCAGATAAGCATGTCTACTCTTCCAGAGTGAGCGCGACTCCGGCACCCTCAGATTTCAAGTACCCAATATGAATCTTTTTTCCATGATGAGCAATACCTCTGAGGTTAAACTTGAAAGAAGCGTGGTACACGGAAGCAAGTCATTGGCACATAGCTCGAGCCCGACGAGCTTGTCAACTTTCCCAAGCAATACGAGAGTACTCATGAATGCTCACAATTGTAGTCGTCTTAAGCGTCCATGGTATTCATGACCCGAAAAGCCGTAGAAGAAGGAGCGACAGAGATTCATGATATTGTCAAGCAAGCTGGTCGATATTTTTCCAGGGATAGAAACCCTGTACGGTGGGTACATATGGAACTAAAACAACTGCCAGATTACTCCACGAAGACGGGTAAACATAGTGGATACAGCGTAAGCTTAAGACGTGGATAGGTAGATGGATCATCAAAGCCATTCCAGATGGGACAACAGTGAGCCGAGAACTGCATTGCGACGGTTGCGTGGAATGTAATGATTGTGGGCAACCAAGTTGCACCCAAGCCTGGAACTTTGGGAGCTGAGGTATCCAACAGCACTATCAACCTCCGTGAAAATAGACCTGACATGTAGTCTTTGAAATTGTACGAGGTACTTACCTCGTCTCGCAATCATGCATTGACGAAACAATCTGTCGTCTGCTTTATTCGTTGACAAGGCTGACTCACACAAACTCCGTAAGGATCACGAGAGCCACCAGAGATCAAGCAAGAAGGCCATCTTTGTTGTGGGGCTCGACATGGATCAAGGAACATAATCAGCCGTGTAACCCGAGGAGTCAGGGATGAATGTTTCTCGCGAGAGTCGGGAATAGCTATGGAGGGAGACAATCGTCTCAACTTTACGTAGACAGGCTAACCTAATGGATTCATGGTCATGCTTCAGTCGAATGCGACTAGGCAATGAAAAGGCGACAGCATCCCGCGCCAGGCAATTCCAAAGAAACCACGGCAATGCCCGGGCATTATCTGACAGCTCGAATGATGCGGGGATCCGGACCGTGAGTAAGTCCTGTCGACGGGGCAATGACCCCATTGATCGAAACTTTCAGACGTGTAACCCTTGACTTTTACTCGCTCTCATCAGCGACGACTACTGCAGATGCACCGTCCTCATTTTTCTACGTGATTCTTATTCTTTCCGTTCTTGCTTTCTTGCTGTTCTATTACAGGCTATCTCTTGACTTTATCGCATATTAATTGTTTACTTCTCATTAACTACGAGCCCTCAACGACAGGGCGGTGCTGTTTACTTTTGGGTCAGAGTGACCGCTATGGGTGGATGTATGTCTACGATCGATAGGGAGGAGAAGGCAAGGTCAGATGCGATTGACAGGCAGATTGAGGAGGACGCCAAGAAGTACAAACGGGAGTGTAAGATTCTGTTGTTAGGTTAGTCGTACGCCACACTGCCTCTTATTTATCTCTAATAAACTATCTAATAGGCTCTGGGGAGTCCGGGAAGAGCACTATCGTCAAACAAATGAAGATCATCCACCAGAACGGATTCTCGCAAGCCGAGCTTGAGGCCTACCGACCGGTCGTATACAAGAATGTACTTGACTCTGTCCACGGTGTCCTCGTTTACATGCGCAGCCTGCGTATGGACTGTGCTTCCCTCCGGAATGCTGTGCTCGCGGACAAGATCCTTGCGTATCGTGTACCAGGGATCAAGGCAAGCTCGACGAGTCATCTTCCCTCAGCACTGGGTCAGGCAAGGAGGAGGAGGGTGAAGGGGAAGGAAGTCAGCCAGATTGATCCTGAGGAATATGAGGTGTTTAACGACGAGGTCGATGAGAAGGGGAAGGGGAAGGCAGAAGATGATGAGGAAGTGGCCTGGTTCGCGCCGGAGATCGCAGAGGCAATTCATCAGGTGTGGAAGGATGAAACATTCCAGAGGATCATGGATGAACACACCAGTAATTTCTACCTCATGGATTCTGCGAACTAGTAAGTTTTCGTCTTCTGCCGATATTCAAGCAAGGCCAATCTGCCTATCTTCAGCTTCTTTTCGGAAATATTGAGAATCGGCACCCCGGGATATATACCCAACGAGACTGACGTACTTCGTGCACGGCGGAAGACGTTCGGAATATCCGAGGAACGCTTTTTGATGGGAAACCTATCGTACGTTCTAACCTCTAATCCATCCAGCATACTCTTACAGTCCATCCCTCATTCATATATTATCTTCCTTGTTTCGTGAAACAACTGCAGAATACACATGTTTGATGTCGGCGGCCAACGCTCTGAGCGCAAGAAATGGATCCACTGTTTCGAGAGTGTCACGAGTATCATTTTTTGTACAGCGCTTAGTGAGTACGACCAGGTTTTGTTGGAGGAAAAGTCCCAGGTAGGTGTTCGGTGTGGCGCGTTATGTTATTTCTTTTCATGTGGGGGTCGAGCGATGAAATGGATCTGAGGCTCTTTGGCCCTCCTTTTTTTATCGCTTTCTCTGTCGATGCCATAGCTTTCCATGTTTAGGTCTTGTTGACCCTTCTGATCCTTTCGCAGAACCGAATGAAGGAGTCACTCTATCTCTTCGAGTCCGTCATTAATTCCCGATGGTTCCTCCGCACGTCGATGATTTTGTTCTTGAACAAAATTGACGTGTTTAAGCTCAAGTTACCGAAGGTGCGTTTTCGTTCTCTGTCTCGCCGAGTGCTTCTGTCTTCCGAGCACCCCGCTCGAGTCCGTTTCCCTTCCGCATCCTCAGGGCGTCGGCATTGACATTCTATCACTTTACACAGATGCCCCTGCAGAAATATTTTCCCGAGTATACGGGTGGGGCGGATGTTAACAAGGCGGCCAAGTACGTCTTGTGGAAATTCATGCAAACAAATAGGATGAGATTGAGTGTGTATCCTCAGTACGTGCTCTCTCTTCCCCTATTTTCCTTATATTTGTCTTTGGCTGCGTGACATGGGACTTAAATATGTGCAACTGCTTTGTGTATTTTGGAGGAAACTCATCCAATGTCGTCATGGTCCCACGTCGCTCCAGAACTCGCCATCGCCTTGAGCGTGCGTCCATCGAATGCTTCCATTCATCTTTGGAATCGGATGCCTTGCTAACCGTTTCCCCACAGCCTAACACAAGCAACAGACACGCAGAACATCCGACTCGTCTTTGCCGCCGTCAAGGAAACAATACTGCAGAACGCTCTAAGGGACTCTGGGATCCTCTAGCTTTTCGGCTTCTCATCTGGTCTATGGCTTCTTCGCGCTCCCCTCGCTACTTACCACACCCATCCTTTTCATATCCGGCTTGCCGTCATGTTGTTCTTATGATCATCAGTTATCCTTATCATGTACTATTACATCATATATCAACTCGCATGGTTCTTTCAATTTCATCATTATCTTATTTCACACATGATTCGTGCCGCGGCTCTGTTTTTCGTTGGACTACCTTCCCGTTTCGCACTATACGAGACTCATTTACCCGGTGGATACTCAAGCATTATCGCTCCTAGTTAGTTGTACATAGACTCGATCGGATTTTGAATTATTCTAGTCGTTAGTGTCAAATGTAATTGTATAATCTGCAATTGGCCAAAATGAGTACTGTAAAGTGACAGGATATAAACCCGGTGTCGTTTTTGTAGTTGTACAGACTGTGGGGCAATTTCTTATACTGTATTGCCCACAGTTTATCTAGTTTATTCCCTCAAGGGTTATAACGGTTGAAACAATGAAGGACGGGTGTAGAGGATAACAGGGGTTTTGTCTACAGGTAGTAATGAGTAACTAGATTCGTAGGTAAAAATAGATAGATTTACTCACCCTCAGTCACTCACGATAATGTGGTCACTTGAGGGTAATGTTTGTGGATACGAAAAATAAAAACAGAGAAAAAAAAAAACAAAGACTGGTAAATACCGGTGGCTAACGACGCCGAATACCCAATAAGGAAATATGTCGTCGGTTGGTAAGTCGATTCCTCAACAACAGGGTCAGTCATGCTTTTTCAATATGTCCCATGCTCTTTCTCCACCAAATCTGGCTAGCTAGGAGTAAACATGTTCAAACAAGCCCTTACCCAAGCACAACAAGGTTGGAGCTGGAATTAAGCATTGAGTTTTGAAAACAAAGCCCTAAGTGAGTACAGTGAGGTTGGAGCTGGAATGAAGTCAGTGGTTTAGGAGCAAAGCAACTGATGAGATAGACCTATGCCAATAGGCATGAGGCATAACTTATTACCATATAGGCATAACTTATTGCTATATAGAATGCAAGCTCCTAGACAGTCTGTCTGCATCCCCAAACTCACCCATGCTCTTCTAGAGTCTCAGGAATCTGTGCATCCATGATCTGCCACTAGAAAGGCAGGGGAAAAGTGGGCCATCAATGAGGAAGTACTTGAAGCCCTCTTAACTATCATGTTTGCATTCTTTGCCTCTACCTCAAAGAATAAAGATCTAGCCATTCTAAAAACTTACTGAGAGGCTATGAAAAGATCAGATTTATAGGTGATGCCAATGGAAGTGGAACTGGATGTCATGATAGAGAAGGACATGTGGAATGTAGTTGTGATCAAAGATATATATGTAAGAAAGTGGCTGGTAAACTGTATATGGGTGTATGCAAACAAGCACAACTCTGAGGGAGAAGTTGTAAAGAGAAAGGTGTGCTTAGTAAAGGGTATATATAGATTTGAAGGGAGGATTTTAACAAAACCTATGCATTGGTTGTATGTTTGTAGTCCATGCAGATGACTGTGGCTATTGCAGCAGCAATAGGAATAAATGTGGACTTTCCTACTTGAGCACACTGTTTCTATGAAACCTCCACCAGGTCTTTAAGGAGAGGGTAAGGCTCTACACTTTAAGAGAACTCTCTATCGACCTATGCAAGGAGGCCACAAGTAATGGCATAACCTGGGTAAGGCCTATAACCAACTTAGTTACTTGACATCACAAGCTAACAGCTGCATCTGATACAAATGTGTGAGGAAGGAGCATAACATCATGGACAACTACAACAACAACATGTTAGGAGCCTCAACAATGCTAACTGGCACTAAACAGGCAAAAAATAAACTGGCGATCCATGTTTGAGATTAAGGATATGGACAGATTAAACTACATTTTGGAAGTGAATTCCAACCAGTATCAGACTACTAGAGACATTTACCTCTCATAATGATTGTATCTGGAGTGAATGCTTGATCATTTTGGATTTTGGTTCTCAAAACCTCAAAACACTCTACTACCTGCTGGCTTAGTCCTAACTGAGTTCCAATCTCCACAAACCAATGCTGACTACTGATACTTTTTTTTTTTTTTTTTTTAAAATCCATTGATTACATGCACGGAATGCTTGG
>QGOB01002027.1:0-10116 GCA_003313055.1 Termitomyces sp. MG145
ATCCTGAGTGAGGTTGTCCCCCCCGAATACCATGAGTTCGCCGACGTCTTCTCCGAAGGTAGCGCCAAAGAACTTTCCCCCCACCAATCCTACGATCACACCATCGACCTCAAAGAAGGCACCTCCCCTCTGTTCGGCAAGGTCTACAACATGTCCGAAGTGGAGCTCCGCGCCCTCCAGGACTACCTCACAGAGATGCTTGGCAAGGGATTCATCCGACCCTCGAACTCTGCCGCCGGAGCACCCATGCTATTTGCAAAAAAGAAGGACGGCTCCCTCCGGCTCTGCGTTGATTACTGGGAACTCAACAAAGTCACCAAAAAGAACCGGTACCCTCTCCCCCTCATCGGTGACCTCGTTGACCGTCTCCGCAGTGCCAAGATCTACACCAAAATAGACCTCCAGTCGGGTTACAACAACATGCGCATAGCCCCGGGACACGAGTGGAAGACCGCCTTCCGCACCCGCTACGGACTCTTCGATTACCTCGTCATGCCCTTTGGAATGACCAACTCCCCTGCCACCTTCCAATACTTCATGAACGACATCTTCCACGACATGAGCGATGTCTTCGTGATCGTGTACCTCGACGATATCCTCATCTACTCCGACTCCCTCGACGACCACCGGGAGCATGTGCGCCAGGTCCTGGAACGCCTCCGGAGATACCACCTCCACGCCAAACTGGAGAAGTGCGCCTTTCACGTCACAGAGGTAGAATATCTGGGTGTGATAGTCTCCCCAGATGGGGTGCGCATGGACTCGGCCAAGATCCAGGCTATCCTCGACTGGCCGCCTCCCCGGAATGTCAAAGAGGTACAATCCTTCCTGGGCTTTGCCAACTTCTACCGCCGGTTCATCGATAATTACTCCAGCATCACAAAACCTCTCAACCGGCTCACCCGGAAGGACACTCCGTGGGACTGGGATAGTAAGTGCCAGAGTGTGTTTGAACTCCTTAAATCCGTCTTCACCTCCGCCCCAATCCTCTGGCACTACGACCCCTCCCTCCCTATTGTCCTAGAGTGCGACGCCTCCAACTACGCCATCACCAGCATCCTCTCACAGATGGACCCCGGTAGTAGCGAGCTCCACCCCGTCACCTTCTACACACGCTCAATGATCCCGGCAGAGCTCAACTACGACATCTACGACAAGGAGCTGCTCGCCATAGTCGAGGCCTTCAAACAATGGCGGGCCTACCTCGAGGGGGCGCCCCACCGCATCCAAGTCTACTCCAACCATAACAACCTCCAGTACTTCACAACCATGAAACAACTCAGTCGCCACGAAGCCCGCTGGTCAGAGACCCTCTCGGAGTACGACTTCACCATCCACTACCGCCCCGGTCGCCTCGGAGCCAAGCCCAATGCCCTCACCCGACGTCCAGACGTCTACCCAGAAAAGTCATTCGAGGCAGAGCGAAACTCCTTCAACCATCGAGTCGTCATTCCCCCGGAGCACCTCCGTGCTGTGCTGATCATGAACAAAGAAGGGATCCTACACCAAATCCACAACGCACCCCCAGACCCCTTCTTCACTCAGCATGACCCCCGGAATGCCCGGGAAGGAGCCCCGCCAACCCTGTCACCCTTCACCCTATCCCCTGACAACTCCCTCCTCCTCCAAGATGGTCGCATCTACGCTCCGGACCACAAAAGGGTACGCCTCGACATCCTCCGACAACACCACGACCACAAGCTGCGGGGACACCCGGGGATCCGTAAGACTGTTCAGCTCATCTCCCGGACTTACTTCTTGCCCGAACTCAAACGCGATGTCACCCGATACGTCTGCGCCTGCGAGTCTTGCCTCCGGGCCAAGGTCCCCCGTCACCGCCCTTATGGTCTCCTTAAACCCCTCCCGGTCAGTCGCCGCCCCTGGTCCTCCATCTCCCTGGATCACATCATCAAGCTCCCCGACTCCGACGGCTTCGATGCCATCCTCGTGGTAGTTTGCCGCCTCACAAAACAAGCCATCTTCATCGCGTGCCACACCACCGACAATGCCCCAGAGTTTGCCCGGATCTTTCTCGAACACGTGTTCTCCAAGCACGGGCTCCCCGATGACATCATCTCCGACTGCGGCTCCCTCTTCATCTCCCAGTTCTGGCAGTCCCTGTGTAAGGCCCTGGAAATCAAAACAAATCTATCCACCGCCTACCACCCGGAGACTGACGGACAGACCGAGTGCATGAACCAGACCCTGGAGCAATACCTCTGCCTCTACATCAACTACCAGCAGGACAATTGGCGGCACAACTTGCCCCTGGCCGAGTTCACGTACAACAATACCCCCCACTCCGCCACTGGAGTTTCCCCCTTCTACGCCAACAAGGGCTACCACCCCCGGCTCACCCTCTCCCTCAACAATATCCCCTCACACGTTGCCCACGAAGTTGCCCAAGACCTCTGGTCCCTCCACGAGTTCCTCCGGGAAGAAATCGACACCGCCAACAAAGCCTACACCAAGCACGCCGACTCCCGCCGTGAACCCACCCCCGACTGGTCCCCCGGAACTCTCGTATGGCTCGACCGACGCAACATCAAAACCTGCCGACCCTCCCCAAAATTCGATCACAAGCGCTTCGGACCCTTCAAGATTCTCCGGAAAGTCTCGACGCATGCCTACCGACTCGGCCTACCCCCGACCCTCAAAGGACTCCACCCGGTATTCCATGTCCGCCTCCTGGAAGAATACGCCCCGAACCCCTTCCCCGGCCAGCGACCCAAACGACCTCCGCCAATCGAACTTGAAGGGGACGACCGCTACGAAGTCGATCAAATCCTCGACTCCCGGCAAGTCCGCAACCGAATCCTCTACCTCGTGCATTGGAAAGGTTACGGCCCCAAGGATGACACTTGGGAACCCCGTGAGAACCTCTCCGGAGCTCTTCTGGCGCTCCAGGACTTCCACCGGCAGTACCCCAGTAAGCTCCAGGATCCCCGGGACTAGAACTTACAGACAGCAGCAGTGGGCCTAACCCCCGCCTCTGGATTCATTTGGGATTCAACTCCCACCAGTATCCCTAAGCCCTTTCTATCTTTCCCTCGACCCTCACTAATTGCAAAGTCCAAAAAGGGGTGTATTCCGGAATAACAAAAAAAGGAGACTACCAAAAAATCAGTATGAACACTCTAAAGCTACACTATGCTATGCAGGGACCCAGAGACAAGAAGGACAAGAAAACTCCACCCCCGCCGCTCAATCGACCTCCTCCCCAACGCTCCGACCCTCCTCCGGCACCGCCACTTCCTCCACCAACATTGCTGCCTCCAGCTGCGCCGACACCGTCGCCAAATGATCCTCCTGCCGGGGCAACGGCTCACCCGCATCCACTGCCACCTCCAACCAAGTCCTGGGGGCCACCGCGTTCCGCTGGCGATGCCCCACCAACACCCGATCCAACTGCGCCATCCCGTGCTCGACCTCCGGCGGCGGCATCTGTTGCAGGTGGGACAGGCCCTCGTGCAGGGACGCGAGCGCCACCGACGACGCATCCAATAGGAGCCGATGCTCCCATGCCCAACCTAAACGGCCCGGGTTAGTCGTGAAAGGAGTGATGGCCGGAATACTTACGCATCACTTTGCCCCGCCCCGTGGCTGCCTCCCGCAAAGCCCAATCCTGCCTCCGGACCGCCGCCGCCCTCTCGACGTGAAGAGCGCCCGCCTCCGCGACCCGCCCCTCCAGCGCTTGGGAGATCGTCGGGCGTGACTGGGAGGCCGCCGCCGCATCCTCGAGGCGCCAGATGCGCGCTCGGAGCTCCTGCACCTCTTTTGCCCGGGCATTCATCACCCCCACGGCAGAATCCAACTCCCGCCGCGTTGCGTCCCGTTCTCCCCGAGCCTTCTGCAGCTCCGCCTGCAGCCCCTCCGACTCCTCACGCACCCTGACCCCCAACTCCCACCTCGCCGCATCGCGCTCCCCCCGGACCTCCCGTAACTCGGCATCCCTCCGGGAAATCTCCTCCACCAGAGCCTGCGCCCGCTGGTGCATTGCCACTTCCGCCGCCGGGGCCTCACAAATCGCCGGGGACGCAGGGCCCAGGAGCCTCCCCGTGTGCGGAGAATAGACGTGCACTCCTGGGGGGCCCCCCTTGACAGAAGGAGACCTCCAGGGGCGCTTGGGGAGCTGACCGGAAGGGGAGGACGCCCGCCGCTTTCCAAGGCCAGCGCCCGACAGCCTCCGCGCCCCCCGAGGCAGCCCCACCTTCATTGCAACCCCGGCCCCAACCTCCACACCGCTCCCCCCAGACTCCCGACGGACCCCTCGCGCATGCCCAGACCTCACCCCCGGTTTGGGGGCCGCCACCATCTGAGCCAGGACCCATTCCACGGCCCACCCCTGCTCCTCCGCCGCGCACGTCGCCTTCCACAGCTGTGACACCGAACACCCCTCATGGCGGGCCCGGCAGGCTTCGCACACCGAGGAATCCCGCCGCAATCCCGCCTCCGGGGCCACGAACTCGCAGGGACCCCCCCGCCAGACGCAGTAATCGCACTAAGAGGTCCGCGGATCAGCACCAAGGGCCCGCAACAGGAGACACCACTTACTGGACCACGCTCCTGACACCACAACAGGGTTGGGAGCCCCCGGACCCGGGCCAACGCCTCCACCACCTGCTCCGGCATTGCGATCTCTTGGGGAACTTGAGGGGCAGGGGACGGCGCTTGGATTATTCGAGGAGCCAGCTGCAACGCTGTTGTCTGCGATTGGCCCTGCCGTGAGGGACCCACCCCGGGAGTCTGCAGCGACGCCTCTGACCCAATGTCAGCCCCGGAACACTGCAGAAGCATTCTACTTACGTTGACGGAGCAGAGCTGACAACTCCCGTTCTTGCCGACGCAGGTCGTGCGGGGCCCGGCGCGCCTTGTACCGCTCCCAGGACTCGACGCGATTGTCATCCGACGCAGGGGGAGTGGGAGAGCCTGAGGACGAAGTTGGAGAAGGCATCAGAAGAATGGGGACCACCCCCGGTGAGCCTCCCTTTTTATCCCCCGGGGCACCTTCTGGACGGCCGCCGTACATCTTCGACTTCAATTCCACGAACTTCTGTGCCAGCACTAGCTTCGCATTTGAATTCCCATGGCACTGCCACCATGGCCCCCGTCTCGAAGGGTCTCGACGCTGAAGGGGGGGTAATGTCACGACCCCGCCATCTCCGGACCTCCATACGCTGCCCCGGCCCTCACACACACCTTCCCCGCACCCCTTACGCACCTCCGGGACCACCAGCAACCTCCCAACGTTGCATCGGCAACACCCGCGGCCATCTCCGAACAGACCCCCAGCCATCACCAAACCCCGGCATCTCGGCCCACATGTCACCCCAAGGCTTCCCTGTCACCGGACACACCCGAACTCCCGGCATCCCGGCCATCACATAATGTTCTGCAACATTCCTCCCGCGAACTGCCAGCACATCACAATGCCACCTGCTTCTGTGGCGCCGAAGGACGCCACCACCACGCACCCCACCTGCCGACCTGCCCAACGCAAGCCCGCCGTAACCCGCGCCAGCATGCCCCGACCACTACCACGACCCCGGGGGTTGGGAGCCAGTCCGGGGACTTAGTCGGAGGAATCAGATGTCTCGGTCCCGGCTAGAATCCTACCTGGGACTTGGTGGGAGGATGATACATAAACCATAGGGCAGCATACGAGTGAGGTAGTCTTGATATTAACCGTAGTTCTCTGTATTTCCGTGTCTCTGTCTCTATCTCTGTCTCTATCTCAATCTCAATCTATTCTCTTGTCTCTCTCTCTCTCTCTCGTCTCTTGTCTCTTGTCTCTTGTCTCTCGTCCCATGCCTCGTTCCGTTCCGTGACTCATTTCTCCTTCCCATTTCTCTTCTCCATTTCTCTACCTATCGTCCGTATCTCTTTCTCTCCTCTCCCCGGCCTCCTAACCAACCCCCCCGCCCATTCCGTACCTAGAGAGGAGCTTGGGAGGAGACAAAGTGCCAGGGGAAGTGGGACCAGTAGCAGGACCCAGCCAAAACCGGTACAATACCACTCTTGTTTTGTTATGTCACTAATGGTCACTTCGCCTTAACGTCAGACTGGTCGAAATGGAGATGCTGGAGGTGGAGATGGGTGATGCAACTGGAGTTCCCAAGGTAAAGAGGGCGGTAAGTACTTGGGTTCTCGAAGCGCATTGTTAATGCTAACGGCTCTTGTTCTAGCCAGTCAACTTCAGCCCTCCTCCTTGCGCGACCGTGGAGGAGGAGGAGATCCTCTGGCTTGATGAGGATTTACCGGTTCCACTACTGTTCGATCCTCAGGGGGACCTGGAAAAGTACAAGGCGCAAGCGGCAGAGGTTTGCCGGTTGATGAGCAGGGAGGTAACGGCGGCGGAAAATGACTTGCAGGCAGCACAGGTGCAGTACGGCATGCTGAGGAGGGCTGAGGGGGCCTTGGAGCGGTACCAAAATGACTGCGATGCCTATATCGCTTGGCAGGCCAAGGTCAGGGTAGCAGAGGAGGACTGGGGGAGCTTGTGGGATACAGAGCTGCCGTCCGACAATTTTGTCTTGCCGTTGCCCTAAAAATTTTCAATTCAGTTTTTGTTTTTGTTGCAGACTGACCCCCTTAAGGGGTCGTTTAAATAGCATGTTTTCTTGAAGATGCGATTGACCAGTAAGCAAAGAAGACAAAGTAAACAAATAGTGAGGGGTCGAAGCGAAAGGAAGTAAACGGTTAAAATAAGATAAACACTCAGTAGATCATCATGGCGCTTGCGCAATGTCGCTTAACGACTGCATCTTAATGGAAGGCAAATGGGGAATGGGGATGACAGGTTGAAAAGAGTAAATAGAAGGCTTAACGGTAGGCATGTATGTTGGCAAGTGTATGTAGAAAGAAAGTCTATGATGAATAGAAATGAAGTAAGTAAACATGAAACTGGAAACAAAACAATAGAAATAAAGGCTTATCGGAAGCCATTAAGGTTTTTGGGATTTTAATGGTGAGTGGGGGTGTATAGTGGAAATGGTGTTTTCTAATCTTCTTCAGCAGCATTGTCCAATGAGTCGTCGTGATTAAGGGAGTCTTCATCATCGAGTAAGTTGGTTTCTTCTAGTATTCTTAAATGGTCAGTATCGATGTCGAAGGCGTCAGTAGGGAGAGGGATGTGTTTGTGGGCAAAATAAGGGACTAGGCAAAAGGCGGCTACTGGTCGGTGGAGTATGGATCCATCTAGTTCGCAGAGAATGTAAGCACCTCCATGGTTACATGAGATTACCACTAACGGTCCTAAGTATCAAGGTCGCATCTTCTTGTTATGGATGACTTCAATGCATGTATTCCTCATCAATACTAGGTCTCCTTGCTTGAAGTCATAGTCTCAAATGGTAGCGGCATGCTCCTGTTCAAAATGGAGAGCCGCTAACCGGCGGGCGGTAAGGACGGTATTGTGTAAGCAGTTGAGATTGGCTTGTCTGCATTGGAGGTTGATAGCGCATTGAGCAATGAGGTTGGTAGTCGTTAGCAGGGAATTGGGAGGTGGCTGGAGGTAAGTCGCTTCTACGATGTCAGGGTAATGCATTCTGACCAGAAGACAGAGTAAGCGGCTGAGCTCCACTTGGTCTGGTCTCCGTTAATGGCTTTAAAGAGGGCTTGTCTAACGTCAAAATGGGGTCGTTCAGCGATACTGTTAGCGTGCTTGTTGTAACCGGATATGCGAATGTGGTTGATGTGGTACTTCTTGGCAAGGTAAGCAACAGCTTTAATGATGGGGGGACCGTTATTGGTAACAATTTTGTTAAGGGCACCCCAGCAGCAGATGATGTCTTTGAAGAGCCACTTAGCAATAGCGTCGGTATTTTCGTGAGCGAGCATGCAGAATTCGGGGTAGTGGATTAGCAAACAGCGTCCTTGGATGATATACTTGAACTTGTTTGAAGGCGGCATGAACATGGTGTTGATATAGATTTTGCTGAATAAGGTGGTGGGAGTAGCGACGGTAGGCAGTATGAGGACTTTGGTCGTTTGGTGGACTTGGCAGATGTGGCACAAGCGAATGTACCAAACGATATTGGCCGCTACCTGTGGCCACCAAAAGCGCTCCAGCAGGGTGGCTCTCGTAGCAAACAGACTGCGATGTCCAAAGTTGTCATGCATAGCACGCAGGATGCGGAGTTGTGAGTCGGCCGGTATGAAGAGCTTGTGCTCACTGTTACGATTGCATCGCCAAAGCTTGCCGTTAGCAAGGAAGAAGCTGCTAGCATAGTGAAGGAAGGTGGCGAGGGCTTTGTCGTTAAGGCCTGGTGGTTGCTTGAAGTCGGTAAGCCACTGCTTGACAAGTTGAACTCTTTCGTCGCCGGCAAGGGCCTTGGGAGGGCGAGGAACGTTGTCATAGGAAAGGGGGTCGGAAATGGGTGGAATCGAGACTTCAGTAAGAGGGGCAGTGTCATTAGCGAATGTCACTAGAGTTGGACAGTAATGGGCAAGTGGGGCTAAACGAGGGACGGTAGAGGCGGAACGGCAGTCGATAACTGAACATGGTGCATGAATCCATGCATACGATCGATCCAATCTTCGAAGATGTCGTTGTCAGTATTGTCTGGGGGAGGGTTGGTAGGCTGTAATGGTCGTCGCAAAAGTCTGTCAGGTCCATGGAAAGTTCCTTTAATGTGTACGAGCTTGAAGTGGAACATAAGGATAGCCATGATCCAGCAGTTCATACTAGCTGAAGGCTGAATGTCAGGGTTCTGTAGCATACCTTTAATGTAACGGGCATCAACTTCGATGATAAGGTTCCTAATGCCTAAGAGGTACATGCGTAGCACCTGCAAGGCTTGGTACAAACCGTAAAGCTTGAGCTTGGGTTGACTGAAGCAAGCTTTGCATTCATTAAGGGTGAGGGAGCCAAAACAGTTATAGCGATGTTGTTTGCAATTGTTGGTAGTGCACTGGCAAAGGTAGAAACCAACTGCTATGTAGGACGTGTCAACCGCTAAGATCACGGGATTGTCAGATTTGTAGTCAATAGGAACAAGGGGTTTAGCGTCGTGTAAGGCCTTGACAAGGTCTTTCTGGGCATTAAGCTGATTGGGTCCGAATTTGAAGGGGACTCCAGTATGGGTGAGCTTTGTTAGGTAATGAGCACGATGGGCGAAGTTCTTAACAAACATCTGGAGGACTCCAATGGTACCTAGGAAGGTGCAGACTTTGGTTAATGACTGACAAGGGCCCCAGCAGTCCAAAAGTGCTAAACGGTTTTTGTCAGGAACTCGGCCGGTAGGAGTGCAAACATGGCCAAGGATCTTAAATGTCAGCGCGCAAAGGACTAGCTTATGACTGGAGAAAGTGCCACCGCAGTACTTCATGTGCTGAAGGACACAGTTCAGGAGCTCAAAGAACTCCCAAAGCGCTAGACGAATGTTGGAATTGTCGGGATGCTTAGTGGGTGAGCCGTTAACGAGTTTCCAGTCCTTCGGGCCTTTAACACCAATGTCGTCAATGAAGCTGAGGGCATTATGGGGGATCTTGGGCTGGAGGATGTGGGTGACATCGTCGTGGAAGATGGGCACAGCGTTAGTCCATCCCATCGGGAGCGTTACTAAACGGAGGGCACCAAACGGTGTCTGGAAAGTCATTAAGTCGCGGGAGGCGGGGTCAATAAGGCGCTCATCATAGCCAACATAGAGATCAAGGGTCGCGCTGCAAATGCGGCTGGCAAAGGATTCGGCAACGTGGTCGGGGAATGGGGGAATGCCAGAGTGGCGGATTGTGACTTGGTTTAACAGTTCAAGACTGTGGACTAGAGGAAGTTTACCGTTTTTCTTCAAGACACAGAACCAGCGCAACCAGTAAGCAGAGTTTGAAGGTTCGTAAATGCCTGCTTGGATCTTGCTACATATGATCTCGCAGATCTCCTTTTTGAGGCCTGGCAGTATCAGTCAGTTGTGCTGAACCCAGGGAACTGTCAGGTCCCGCTGACGATGGGGGCTCAGCTACACTGGCAAGTCCTTACTAGGCGAGCTCAGGAGACTAAGTACGGTCCGGGGCTTTGCGGAAGCTCCGGGTACAGCTACAAGTAGTCCGGGGGAAGTCCGGACGCTCCGGGGTACGGGTAGTGCCACGCACGAAGTAGAAAGTGCTCCGAGGTAAAGG